>JARHVA010003594.1:0-210000 GCA_037957365.1 Torreya grandis | reverse complement strand
TATTATGTTGTATCTCAATTCCTCACTACAAAAAATATTTGACTATTCATGGATATTTATAGTTGACACATTTGATATTGGTTATATTTATGACTAAGCCTAAGATATATGCTATTATGGGATAATAGGATATTGCTTAGATGCATGATGGTACATTTTTGTGTTATTGTGAGTTAGTTATATTGTATGCAATTATGTTTTGAGCATATTGATATATTATTTTAATTATATTTTATGTTATATGTTTATTATGTTGATATGATCTAACTACTTGCATATTGTGAGGTTGATGAAAGAGAACTCATCCCTCAGAGTGTGATAGAGGGGGAACATCATTAGAGAGGGTGACATAGATGGAGATATAAAAGGATGATGGAGAACTAGTGAGAACCTTGCACACACCACAATATCTAGCACATGTTAGAATGTATTAAAAATGGTTTTCACATAGTGTGTTTATTTCTACTTGCTTTGGAAAGTTAATTTGTATGGTTAGCTAGTATGGTTTAATAACTTAATGAATTGGTACATTTTATCATTTAAGATAGTGAAATTTTTATTAGTAATTTATGAAAATTGTCATTTAAATAATATAACATTTGTGGATGTTAATTAATTCAATAAAACTATGGATTATTGACATTTACTATTAAAAAACTAAAAAGTGGAAAATTGCCTTTCAAAAAGGAAAAAAACAAGAAAAAAAATAAAAGAAAAAAAATGGCTAAATTTAGGAAAATCAAAGAAAATAAAATATATTAAAAAAATAACTAAAACCAAAAAAAATTCTAAAACCTAAAATAAAGGAAAAAATACTATGCCTATTTCTTAAAGGGAGGAATATATATATATATATATATATATATATATATATATATATATATATATATATATATATATATATATATATATATATATATATATATATATATATATATATATATATATATATATATATATATATAATAAGTAGTTTGGGAAAAAAGAGAATTGGAGGGAGCAATCTAAGGACGTGTAACACATGAGGAAGAAGACACAGAGGGAATTGATATACAATCATATCAAGTAGGTGTTGTTTTTCAATTCTAATTATTATGATAAATATTTTAATAATTGGGAAAGGAAAAGGTTGAATGAATAAAAACTCTATGTGTTTAACAACCTAGGCAACATAAACAAGTGTATGATAGAGCCAAATCTAGGTGTCAATATGCATATTCACCCTAATTTTTTTTGCTTTAGTTTATACATCTATGTATAAATTTGGGACTTTTTATAACCTATAGGCATGTATTTATGGATATTATAGATCTAAAATATATAATAAGAAGGTCTGAGTAAAATGTTATATTGAGATATTTAGGCATCACCTTATTCTTGCCTATAGTAATTATAAATTGAACTATCATTGTATCAAAAGTAAAAGGATTTGTATTAGTTACTAATAGTTAGTGGGATAAATTCAAATCAAGGATTCAACTAAACATAAGAAAATAACTAAGGTTTAATATTTATCTAGCTTGTATATATTTTATTTAGCCTACTCTATTATATGAATCACTATATATTTTATGTCCTAGCTATTTCCATGACCTTTTGAAGTCGATTTATAATTAAATCCTAGCCTGTTGTAAATTATTGAATCTCTATACTCTTCCTAAATTTATTGTAGATCAATATTTTCAAGCCTGTATAGTTTTTATGGATCGCTATAATAAGTAAGGTAGCATCTTTTTTTGTATGCATGTTTATCCATTTGTATAAACACAATTGGTGATTAGTAATCAAATGCTACTCATTTGGATATATATAGGAGTGAAATAATATGTTGTTATAAACCTAAAAAATTAGAAGGACATAATTGATTTTCATACCAATAACATTGGTTTGTATACGCATCAATCTGGGTTATGGTAAGACACCAATCTGTAATACAAAACAAAAATATATATAAATATATGCAATATTTTGACCATATAGATTGGAATGAATTCTTGTGTGAAGAAATGGGGTAATTTATATTATCATGTATATTTTAATTACCTATGATAATGTTCAATCAAATTGTTGTTATAACTTTTGAGCGAGTTGCTGAATTTTAATGCATCTATTATATATATATATAAAGACAATTTATTTAGAGTTTGTGCATAAATTTAATAAAAGGCATCATTTTTCAAATCTGAACATCTACGATAATAAATTAAGTCATTATATATATTATTGGGTCGATGATATATACTTTTATCCTGTTAATATTGTTGTATATACACAATTCCCAGCTTTATAATGATTTTTGAAATTGATCTATATCCTATTTCTAGCTTTTTCCATTGTAGAAGTTGCTACCATATTTATTAATGGTTATTATTATATGGTGTTGAGTTGTCTTAATTCCAATGGTGTGATAAATGTGAAATTATATAAAGGCATCACCATATTCTTATGAGTATTATAAGATGAGTTTTATATAACATTATGAACCTTTTTAAGTATGATATTTAATGTGAATATTAAACATGAAAATTTTTTATGAAAGTAAAAAATAATAATAGGGTCATTTATATTATCGTATATATGAGCCTATGTCTGAAAGCTCTTAAATTTCATATATATGGACTTATTTTGAACATAGTCAATCTTTTCAATATTAAATGATTGAATGATCTCACAAGGATCTCATTTAGGGGCATGTATAGCCATAGGTTTTATGAATATTAGTATATCGAGACCCTTTCAAGAGTTTAATGAGGTACACGAAGGGTAGCAAAATCCACAAAATCTTCATTATGATAGGTATGGGTAGCTTATCATATATAACTGGTGAGTTAAAAACATGTGGTATAAAAGTAATGTTAAAATAATTAATGATATGCTTAATGATAAAACATAGTTGTTAATGTAACTAATAGTATAATTATGAACATAGAAGTGTATTCATAAGATTATAGCTCCATAGGAGGATTATGAACTATATTAAAGAATTACATATAATTAACTTAACAAATTCATGCATTCAAGACTCTAAATGTATAATAAATGATAGTTGGATTAATATTTATTCATGAAAATGGAGTTTTGGTTTTTTTATCTATTGAAAATAAGTGTATGTTTCCATGTATTTATGACTACTTTACTAGCCTGGTAGCAGAACTTAGTAGTTATGCTTAAAAATACTATACTATGGTAATATGGGTTATGATAGGGTGTAGTATGGTTGGAAATGAATTATGATATTTGAATCTACATTTAATTATGTATTTTCCTAGGTGCTATGAAATTTAGTCATTATCTCTAATATGAGTTATAAAACAATGCAAGATTCATTCATACATTTGATAGAATAAATGTATGTTTTGATTACTCCTATGTTTATCATGTTATATGGTGTGTTTATTAGTAGGATGTAAATAATATGAATCTTATGGTTAAATTATATTTGATGAATCTAAATTATTTATACTAAGGAAGGAGTGAGATAGACTTTATTAGCATCACAGTGTGAGATCAAGGCAGTCTGATCAAGTGTTGTGTATGAATTTAATTGATCTATAGATAGCTTTTATATTACTATTCGTAAAACTTTGACTAAAATATGTTTAGTGAGCCATTATCATTTCATAAGTATGATTTACATATATTTTTTATATCTTGTAATAAATCATATTTTTTATGATACACTCATGTTTATTTTTAAAAATCACACAATACACGGGTACTTATTTGTCTCTCTAGATTCCTGTACGATCACAATATACTCATTTATGAAGGGAGGTCCATTTCCTGATGGGATTAGTGTGGGGTATTTTTGGTTCATGGTTGGTGTGGAAAAGTTTTTGGATGATGCTCTCCCTCCTCACAATAATAGTACTTATCAAGATGACACTTGAAATTGCCACAAATACTTGAGTTTGAGAACTATGCTCTGGGGAAGCCATATATCTTATATGTGCATTGTATTTTATTTTACTTATTATTGAATATTATCATGAATATTTTTTATAACTTGCTATTTTACATTGACAGTAGTGACTGTAAACTTGTATCAATTGTGACTGAGTTAATATAGTTACTTTCTATATTAGCATTATGATGTGCTCTCATGATGTTAAAGATCCACAATATAAGATGTAATATGATTTTTGTTTGCTATTAATATGATTTGAGTCTTTCATATGATCTATGTTTAGAATCTTTTGGTGTAATCTATTTTTGGTATATCTGTTTAATTTAAGGAAATCACATATTTCTAGGTAGATCTTAGAGGGGATGTTACACAATGTCATCATAGGTTGAGATAATTAGTTAATTTGGGTAATAAGTGATGAAAATTGAGCTAAATGGAGCTATAAAAAAATAATTATTACTTTAAAATATGTTAATTGGGGCCAAATCAATCAATTTAGGGTTTAGGGTTTAGGATTTAGGGTATATGATTTAGTGCTTACGTATAGGTATAAGGTTTAGGTTTTAGGGTATAAGGTCCAATCATGAAGGTAATTGGGGATAATTTGATCTTGTTGAACCTATTTGTGACTAAAAAATGTGATTCTAGGCTCAATTAACCCTAATGTCATTGCAGATTGAGCTAATTAGTCAATTGGAGTAATTGGTGATGCAATTTGGAATAAATTGAGCCTAGTGAACCTAATTTTTACTCTAAAGGATGTTAATTTGAGATAAATCAATTGTTTTAGGGTTTAGATTTTACAATTTAGGATTTAAGGTTTAGGGCATACTATTTAAGCTATAGGGTTTAGGGTATAGGATCTAATTACAAAGGTAATTGGGGATAATTTGAGTTTATTCAACCTATTTATCTCTATAGAATGTGATTTTGCTCTCAATTAACTCTGATGTCGTCACATATTGAGCTAATTATGTAATTGGGGAAATTAGTGATGTAATTTAGGCCAAATTAAGCCATGTAAACTTAATTCTTAGTCTAAATGATGTTAATTAGGGATACAAGGATTGGTTTAGGGTTTAAAGAGTTTATAATTTAGGGCTTCAGGTTTAAGGTATATGGTTTAAGGTTTATGGTATAAGGTCCAATAGTGAAGGAAATTGGGGCCAATTTTAGATTTTTGAACTGATTTATGACTATAGAATATGATTTTGGGCACAACTATCCCCATTGTTATCACATGTTAAACCAATTAGTCAATTAGGGTAATAAGTGATGTGATTTGTGTTAATTGAGCCATATGAAATTAATTATTACTCTAAAGGATGTTAATTGGGGATAAATCAATTGATTTAGGATTTAGGTTTTATGATTTAGGGTTCAGGGTTTGGTTCATAGCATATAGGGTATAAGGTTTAGGTTTTAGGATTCAAGGTTAAATCACAAAGGCAACTGTGGATAATTTGAGCTTCTTGAACCTATTTTTGACTATAAAATGTGCTCTAGGGATAAATTAGCCCCAATGTCATAACAAATTGAGTGACTTAGTCAACTAAGGAGATTATTGATGCAATTTGGGACTAATTTAGCCTTTTGAACCTAATTATTACTCTAAAAGATGTTAATTTGGGCTAAATCGATTGGTTTAGGGTATAAAATTTAGGGATTAAGGATTAGGTCATAGTGTTTAAGGTATTGATTTTATGGTTTAAAGTATAGGGTCTAATCATAATCATAAGGAGTTTTTAATTGGATATTAATCAACAAGGGTGGTTGATTAATCAAGAATAAGAGACAAAGTAAAAAAATACTTAAATTTATCAAAATTGAGCAAAATATCCATGATCCATGGAATGAAAGAAGTGAGGTGTGTGTTTTCTCCATGGGATTGTTATTAGATATGTATACTAGACCTATAAATCATGTTGTGTATGATGTGTGCATTATATGGTCTTTTATGCATTAGGGGCTTACTAATGCATTTATCCCAGAGTGTATACCTTAAGGGGTGCATAGGGAATGGGGTGGGATTGACTTGTGGAACTTTATGAGAGATATTATCATACTATTCTATCATACCTACATCCTTTCATAAAGCACTCATACCTCCTATGATGTCTCCCTAAAATATTAAAACCCTAAAATATGGATAAGTCGTAAACCCTAAAACCCTAGAATCTAACTAAGTATAAAATATGATAGGATCCTCCAAAACTTAGAATTTGTATTATAGGTCATAGAGGTTCAAAACCACTATCAAACATCTTGAAAGTATATAAATAAAATATAACTTAAATGTTAACTAAATATCCATATCTAGATGTAAACTTATAAATAAATGTTTATCTTATTTATAAACCATCCATGCCAATCTGTTAATAAACTATTCCATGTATGTACTTTTATAACAACAATACCATGTACGCTATTATAAAGACTAAAACCATGTACATAGTTTCAAAGACTAAAACCATGTATGCCTTCTTGGATTAGTAATTATCGAGGCTATGTGCAAAGACTACATATGTACCTTTTTTAAACCACATACGTGAAAATGTTGAAATCCATTTGAATGCAAAATGTGTCCACTTTTTGGCCCCTTAACTACGTGCACTTACCCATACATGACTTGTTAAATTAAGATCCATATGTGTATCATGCCTGTCTAATTTGAGTATTTTAAGTCCATAAAATCTTTAGGAACTTTTTAAGTGAGGAAATATCTTCCCCACATATTATTTTGAATGTCATTTTCCATTTATAAGTATATTTCCCTTTAACTAGACCAACCAATAATCTTGCATTAATATGCATGTTGATTGACCTTACTTTTTAACAAAACATCCTCTTCTATTTCCAACTTACTATCATGGGTGATGTCTTAAATTGATGGTATAAACAACCCTTTATATTAATTTTTTAATAAATAAGGATAAAAATTATGTAATTTTATGATATTTAAAATTTAATAAATATACATACACATAGGCAAATAAGTTATAAAATCATTCTTTCCCGCTATTTTTTATTGTTACCCCAACTAAAACTATTACAAACTTGATATATGGCATGATTAACTTCATCAAATACTATATTACACCATCAAAGCTCTTTGTTTCAGTCACACTAAAAATCATGGCCACTTCATTTTGACCTCTACCTTTATTGGATCAATCCTCAAATCCAAATTTCTAACCACATGCCCCAAATAGACAAGAAATTATTGATAAAAATCACATTTTTTTTCATTACACATTATCTTTTTCTCATTTAAAACTTACAATACTTCTTTAAAATAATCAATATGGTCATCAAAATTTATGTTAAAGATAATAATATCATCTAAATAAAGAATGAAATAATAATCAATAAATGGAATCATTACCTAATTCATCAACCATACGAAGGTATTTGGTTTATTACATATTAATAAAGGTAGAAGAAACCATTAATATAACACTTTAATTTTCTTGAGTGATTTATTTCAAATGTCCTCTTCTTTAATTCTTTTTTGGTGATACCATGATTTAGAATCATGCTTACAAAAACACTTATCATGTTGAAATTTATCTATAAATTCATCAATATATGGTAGAGGGTTCCTATTATTTATGTTGATTTTGATATGTGATGTATGAAAATCACACATTCTCCATGAACCATATTTATTATGTATTAAAACAATATTAGAAACAAATTGATAATTAATAGGATGGATTACAACTTGATTATCAAAAAACTACAATTTTTGTTTGCCTCTTTTGCATCCTTCAAGGACTGCCTATGAACCCAAGATTTGGAATTGAAATGTCTAGTAGACTTAATTTTATTCTCAATAGTCCTCACCAATGGAAACACCATGTTCTGATGAAATAATTACTTAAATTTTGCACCAACTATCCCATATGCTTGTGCTCATTTCTAGTAAACATGCTACAAGTGGGTTTAGGTAAATCCACTTCTTTGTTTTGAATATCAATCAAAATAATAAAAAAAAACTTCCCACTAGAATTAATAATCTATTAGATTCATAGGAAATTACCAAAGAGATTCTAGAATCACCTTTTTAGGCTAAAATGGTGTATTTCTATCCATCCTTTAGTAAATGATATTTGTTGGATCTCATAATGAAAATAACATCTTAGATATATAATTAAGGTATGCCAAACACTAATCCATACATAAAAAGAGACACAACATCCACTCTAACTTCATTAATGAAATGTGCATTAATACCAAACTTAAATTTGCATTACTTGGTCACCTTGATGTCTACACATTTATTTACTTTACCCAAATAATATTATTGGATGATTGTAAGTCTTATCTTAAATATTATAGTAACTCCTTAATTACCAAATGTTATTGTCAAAAAGTATAAAAAAGAGCACCCACTTTTATTTTCTTCATCTAAATTTTACTAAGTAGAAAACGTAGAGAATTCACTCTCTTGACAAATTCTATTTCCAAAACATACATCTCTATCAACAAAGGTAAAATACAAAGTGTTATCCACATTGGATCTAAAACCAATATTATAACCTTTCATAGATACCATAGAATTATTATTGTTGTATTTCTTCAATGGATGTAGTTCGAGGTGGAGACTCCAATATTGGTCCTTGGAATGACTATCAACATCAAAATTCCCACAATACATATTAGTGTATTTTTAGGAAATTGAAGTAAAATTATGCTTAATTTAGCTTTCCCTTTCCCTTTCCCTTTAGCTTTAACCTTATGATTAGAGACACCTTGTTTCATGAAATTATTTTGAAAGGTAAATGGATCTTTCTTTTGCTTATCGATATTTAGGTAGTGATCTTGAGAACAATCCTCATCTACATTCATAGGTTTAGCCAAGATGACAAATATCCTCAAATGAATATGGAGTATACACATATACATCATTAGGATTTTATGGTATGTTGTATCTTTTCCCATTCCTAAATCCTTATTTTGGAACTTACTTGTGTACACATGCACACTTCGGAATTTATTTTTCTTAAGATATTTACAATACATGGACATATCTTCCTTAAAACAAATATGATATAATTATTTCTTGATTATAATATTGAAATCAACCCACTTATCAATATGAGGAAACTTATTAACAAAAATATAATGTACATATCTATCAAATGAAGTTAAATCATGATTGCTTAATTTTATATTTGGAAAATATTTTTTTGGGATCTCATTAATCTTATGCAAAATTAAATATACCTATATATGCATTATCCAATGGTATAGTCTATTTTCATTAACATTTTCATCAAACCAATGAATCTATATATTATATTTAGCCTTGAATGTAAATGAAGCTTGGTTGGCATGGGTTTGTTATTCCACCTTATCATGATTTGGATCATCCTTTGTGTTATCTTCCAGCACTTCCATAGAAACACAAAGATTCTCCATGATAATCTCTATGATGGAATCTAATCATTCAAACTTTCTCATAGAGAGAAAGATGCTAGCCACTTACTCATCAATCTTACGAAATATCTCCTTTTTTTTACAAACATATTATTCACTAACATGGGTAAAATTTGTGATCTCTTCCATACAATTCCTTGTTGAAATTTCTTCTTTAAAGAGCACTAGGACACCTTGTTAGCTAACACTACTTGATCCAGTGATAGACATAAACTTGAAATGTGGTCATGAACACACAAAACCAAAAAATGGATTAAAAAAATTCTAACTTAGTTATGATACCAATCTCATCCATAAACCAAGTGAATATGCCACACAATGCTTCATCCACAATTATCCTATACTCTTAACTATACAATTGATTGAATGAGATATAATTTTATACTATGTTTCTTTTAGAATATAACTATGAAGTGTTGCAATGAAAATTACAAAATATTTAAAAAATAAATGATAAAAAATGATATCACAATGCACATTATGAACACACTATATGTCTTGGATAAACTCGTTCTAGGAAAACCTCTAATGGGTGAGCAAATTCAAATCAATTTTACACTACATGATTTATAAAATGTAAAAGTTACTAAAAATTCATGTATAAGGACATATATTTCACTACTCCCTATCCAAAGTTTGTAAAAATTAATTCTTTCCACTATCACCATTTAACTATATCATGCGGAAAGTTAAAAAACTAGTCCTCTTGAGGAGTAAAGGCTTAAAATCAATCGCTATGGGAAATGAAATATAATTTACACTTGATGGAGAGAAGGTGAAGTGGTTTCAAAAAAGTGATAAAGATTATGATTTATTCTTCCTATCTATGTATCCCAAATTTATCTTTCATATTAAATATACAACTTCTCCTTATGATATTTGGACCATTTTGGAGAAACTCTTTAGGAAGAAGAACATAATGAGAGGTCATGAAATATAAATTTAGATCACCAATTTGATCTTAGGATTTTTTTTAACTAATTGATACTTATTCAAAAAATTCAAAACACTTAGGTTATGTTGAAACTATGAAGCATAAACAAAAAAAGATGGTCAATTGATTATTTTCATCTTTAACTAATAGGGTTCTGACTATTTTATCTTAGTTTATACTTTCCATGCCACCAAGTGTGACCTTGGAGCTACATGGACCATGTCATCCTTGAATGGTTTTTATGGTGACATAACTTAGAAGTAAGATAAGGTTTTTTAAATGGGGACACTAAAGTCATCCAAATCACATGCCTTAATTGTGGCTTGTGATAAACAAAAGGATGATAGTAGTAAGGAGAAAAAATAGAACAAGAAGTACCCAAAGCAACGTAAGGGTCATAAATATGATGCTAAGTTTAAAAAATTAGATAATTCCTTGTCTTTAGGTAGGTAACCCAAGATAGATAAATTCACTTGTGCATATTGTAAGAAAATTGGGGATGATGAAACCAAATGAATGAAGAATTAGATTGATTAACTAATAAAGATGCTTGAGAATTACTATATCATTGTCCTAGGTTCAGTGAATCAAATTTCATTAGCACGTGGGTATTCTAAGACAAAAGACATTAGTAAGGGTTAAATTAAGTTATAAACACTTGTTATAATTATATCTGATCATTCCACATGGGTAGTTAATTCTAGTGCCTCGAATCACATGGCTTCATCACATGACATTTTCTATTCCTTTGGGCCTTATTTTATGCATTCCATTTTATTAGGTGATGATACTTTTATAGAATATAGTGGGAGAGGACCTATTGAAGCTAATGATGGGACATTTAAGGATATTATATGTGTTCTCTCAGTATCCACCAATCTCTTATATGTTTAGCAAGCTACTCACATCAGTTAAAGGCATATAATTGAGTTCACACTTGATTTTGTGGTTATTTGGGAAGAGAAAAGTGACTATATAGTTAAATTTCAAAATGCATGTCACTAGTTATGATTGTATACTTTCCCACATTTTTATCTTGATTAACCTTATACTACACTACTCATTGATACATATAAGGTGAGTAATTTATGGAATTGGAGATTAGTTCATATTAAATATCACTTTTTGGAGAAACTTATTCATAGTAACATGGTTTAATGCTTTCCATGTGTTCATTTTTATGATGGTGTTTTCCAAGTTTTCATACTTGGTATGCATCTTGAAGAGAAGTATAACAAATGAAAATCATGGATTACTACATATACATTTTAGGTAGTTCATAGTGACATTAGAGGTTCATTTCCATCTCATTCATTCAATGGGACTAAATAAATGCTTACCTTCATTGATAATTATTCTTGGTATACTTGGGTTTACTTTCTTAACTATAATTCTGAGGTTTGTGATCATTTTTATGACTTTAAAGTGTTTATACAAAAATAGTCATGTAAAGACATCAATATTTCAATCACAAACAATGGTGATGTCTATGTTATTATTCATTTTGACAAATTATGCAAATGGGATTGAACCACAATGTATATTTCCATATAATCCTCACTATAATTATGTTGTAGAGTTAAATAATAGGGCCTTAAATGAAATGGCCAAATGTATGTTATATTCCAAGTATCTTGCACCTAAATATTGTGTCGAGTCTATCAACTATGATTATTATATACAGAATTGAGTTCCTCATAAACAATTGAATTAAGACACTCCTTTTTAGGAATGGAATAGTCATAAACCCATAATTAACCACTCCCAGGTGTTTGGATCTCCTGCCATGGTGCACATTCCTAAGAATAAATGTAAGTTAATGAAACTTTAGAGTCAACCTTGCATCTTTTTTGGATATCTAAGGGTGTTAAGGGACACAATCTTCTCCATCTCAACAATCATGAGTTGTTCATTGAGAGAAGTTTTAAATTTTAAGAGGGTCATTCATAATCCACACTAGACACTTATTCCTCTTCCTTGGATGTATTGATATTTGATGGCAATTCTAATGATTCATTTCCACATGAGTAGATTCTTAATGATTCATATTCTTCTTCTAATTCTAATGGTGAAAGTAATGATGGGGAATCACCTCCTCCCACCAGAATATATTTATAGGATGATGAATATCCTCCTAAATCTATGAATTATTGTCCTCCTTGGTCTATATAGACACTTTAAAGTGTTGGCCATTGGGTTGGAGATCCATAAGACAATATTTAAACACATTCACATTTCTAAAATGCCCCACATGCATTCATTGCATCTACTTCTAATCCACAATTATTTTATGAGGAATTAGTAACTACTAAGTGGGATAATTCTATGGAAGAGGGATATGGTTCCTTGATTAGGAACAACACTTGGGATTTAGTTCCTCTTATTAAGGGAATACAAATTGTTTTATTTAGATAGATATATCAAACAAAATATATAGCAGATGGGTCAATACACAAGTTCAAATCATGTTTGGTATCAAAGGGGTTTTCTCAAGTACTTACCATTGCATATACCAAGATTTTTCCCCCAATTGACATAATTAACTCAATGTGACTCACTCTATCCATTATAGCAACACATCACTGGGATGTTCATCAGATGGATGTGAAGATTTATTTTTTCACTATGACCTTAAAGAGGAAATATACATGGATCAATAACAAAAAAAATTGGAAGATTATTTCTTAGATTTAAATCTTTAGAAATATATATATGGCCTCAAAAAAGTTCCTCAGGATTGGTATGCCATGATGGAATCCTTTATTATATTGATTGGATTCACTAGATGTCATTATAATCTAAATGTCTACATTTTTTGGTAGGATGATTCAATATTTATTCTATTTATATATGTGGATGAGATATTGATCACATGGTGTTCTTTATCCACTATTACAATAGTGAAAATTTCTTTTTTTTGATAAGTTTTTGGTGACTGACTTGGGCTTGTTACATTACTTCATTGGGACAAAAACTTATCAGTCTGACTCTAGGATCACTATTGCACAATCCAAGTATGTTTCTTATTTGTTTCCATAGTTTAACATAGTTAACTATAAGCCAAATCCAATTCCATTTATATTTGGTGTGAATATGGTGGCTAATTATCCTTATACTTGGGTTGATGTTGCCACATATCGATAACTTTTAGGTAGTCTCATCTATCTTATGCACATTATACCTAAAATTTAATATGTAGTGGGAATGGTCTCTCCATTTATGAAAGAACCAAATGAGGTGCATTGGAAAGAAGCTAAATAGATTCCACACTAAAATTATAGTACTCATACTTTTGGGATTCTTAATGGAGTAGACATCAATATTGACTTGATTGGGTATACAGATTTAGATTGGGCTAACAATGTTTAGAATTGTAAGTCTAATTTAGTCTATAGTTTCTCCCTTAGTTCAGTACTAGTTAGTTGGTCAAGTAAAAAGTGGAACGCTATTGATTTATCCTCTATAGAAGTTGAATACAAAGGAATTACTAATGCTACCACTAAGGCTATTTATCTTCAATTTATTCTCACTAAGTTCGGTATCTAATTTAGATGACCAATAGTCATCTTTTGTGATAACTAAATCATAATTCATATTTTTAGGAATTTGGCCCTCCATAAAATGACCAAGCATATTAAAATTCACATGAATTTTCATTTGTAATAGTATTCATGAGAACGTCCTTTATCTCTAATACATCTATACAACAAATCAAATTGTTGATTAATAAAAAACATTATCAAAATTCACACGCATCTCATTTAGAAGATTATTTATGAGATACCACTATTGAAAAAAATACTAATTTCATTAATATACATTTCACACAAAAACTACATAAAGGACAAAGATGCTATCACCTTCATCATTTGAGGTTTATAAATATGTGCTAGGTTTTCTTATTTTTTAATGTAAAATGTACATTTGATTTTCTTAGGATTTATTATTATGGTTTTTGTTGTCAAATAGGCTATCTTAAATTATTTATTTTATATCAAAGTTGTTGCCAGAATCTGGATAATGCGAATGCAATGGAGACGTGATCACACGAGATGAAACAAGTGCACACCACATAGATGCTAAAGCAATTTGAAATTATACAAGAAGCTAAATTGCACAAGACAAAATGGAGAAAACCAAAATTTGATCAACATGAGATGGCCAAAGTGAAGAATACATATAGGAGAGTATGTAAGTAACTCCTCCACAAAAGGTGGACAAGGCACCCCAAGAATAGACTGTAACTCCTCCATGAAAGGTGGTGACAAGGTGCTAAGAATAGAGAAGTAACTCCCATCAAGGGAGTTACTTATGACATTCTTATGACACCTATGACACATATATGACACACACCTCCACATAAGCTAGCCTATCCCACAAATGTAGGAAAACTCCATATATGCACAAGAAATACAATTTCCCTAATTAAAAAATAGGGAAAAATAAAAACCTACACTAATACCCCCCCATAAGCGCAGCTTAGGCGGGTAGTGTGGAAATTAGAAAATGGGTCCCGACAACTAGGCCTGATGAGGTACCCATGTATAAATGCAATCTCCCATAAGATAGAGAAAAAAGAGAAAATCCATAAGAAAAAACTCCCCCCCCCAAAAGAGAGACATAAAAGAAAGAAGAGGTTATTGGACCCCCCTGAAGATGATGTTATTGTAGATGTGGACCGCACCCCAAGAAGAGCTCATAGATTAATGAACTTGCTCTTAGTGAAAGGTTTGGTGAAGATGTCTGCAACCTGATCTAAAGACTGGCAAAATATCGAGTCAATGACCTGACTATGAATAAGATCCCAAATGAAATGCATGTGAATCTTTATGTGCTTGGTCCACTGGTGCTGAACTAGATTCCTACAAATCTGAATGGTACTCTAGTTGTCATAATAAATGATGGTGGGTGGCTTGATAGGAATGCTAAACTCAGAAAGAATTCCCTAAAGCCAAATAGATTCAGTAGTTGCATTAATAGCTCCCTTATACTCTACCTCTGTGGATGATATAGCAATAACATTCTACTTCTTGCTATACCAACTGATAGGACCAGAACCTAGAGAAAAAATGTAACCAAAAGTGGACTTACAAGTCTGTGAATCACCAGCCCAGTCTGAATCTGTATATCCAACCAAGTCAACCTCTATGCCAAATCTGTAATGAATCCCGTATCTATGTGAACCCTGTATGTAATGCAAGATCCTCTTAGTTGCTTTCTAATGCAGCTCATGAGGTTCTTGCATGAATCTGGAGACAAGTCCCATTGTATATGATATGTCGAGCCTAGTGTGAGTTAAGTAGGTGAGACTACCAACAAGTTGTCGATACTGAGTGGCATCAATCAATGGTGAAGAACAGTCTATAATATCCCCAACCAATAGGGACTATTGAAAGACAAAAGATCTAAATTGCTTATCTATATTTGTGAAAAATATCTTCAAATAGATAAATAAATCACAGTATAATTTCTTATTTATTTGCTCATATGCTTACAATAGAGGTCCTCTGTCAAGTATATAAATAATATTGAAAATACGGCCATAATAGCATGAGTATTCCATGAACTGGGAAATAAACTTGGATCTGGTACGTCTCGGCCTACTGTGTCGAAAACACAATCACCGACGTCGGTTATACTACCGTCATCAGTCGATTGGGGATGTTAACCTGTCGACGTCGGTGAGAGGTTGGCCAATGTTAGTCTTTGTAGGTCTCTGCCTATCGATGTCAGTGTCTGATATTTCCATTGATGCATATGGATTTGCACGGATCTGTACGGACTTTGTACGGCCGCTAATATAGCACAACTTGTATGCCTGACCCTGATCTGAAGAACTATGGGCTAATATAAAGATCTATATCTAGATAATTATTGAATCAAAAACCAAAATAAAGAAATACTTGTGAACCCTTGTGATAGCTTCTGTATGAAGTTATCTCTCAAACTTGTAAACCCCTGTGATAACTTTTGTATGAAGTTATCTCTCAATTTGGCAATAGACTGGTTGATCTCTCACAACCTCTGAATCGCACACATTGAAGAGTGGTCATTCTTCAATGTAAATGGAATCCTGGAACCCTTGGCTCAGTCTTCTCAGAAGAATTCTTAACAACAATCAATATCAATTCATAATACCAACTCTCTCCCATGAGAAACCCTTATAGCCTCAAAAGTGTGCTTGCCAAAATTAGACTTTCTTAAATTAGAAGTAGGGTTTCTTAAATTAGAATTAGGGTTTTAAAATTAGACCAAATAATTAATAATTAATTAATTAAAATTTAATTAAAATTAGACCAAATAATTAATATTTGATTAAATCAATCAAATATTAATATCTCCCTTAATTCATGTTTGAAAGAGCCCGAACGAAAGCCAAGCCTAGCTCCATCAAGACCCTCTATCCATCCCATCAGCCTACGAGGGTTGCATAATAGGCTAATCATCCACTCAGAAAGATGTCAACTAGAAGGGGACATGATAGTTTGCCCCTCCTGAAATTGCTTGTCCTCAAGCAATCTCAACTCTGGATGCTATAGAATATCCTCGCTTTCCCATGTTGCATCCTCCACTAGCAAATCTATCCACTTTACCAAATATTCCCTGATAGTCCTATGCAACTATCTCTCTCTATACTCCAAGATAGACTCAGGTACTAAAATCAACTTTCCCTCATCATATAAGGGAGGTAGAACTGTAGAAGGTATCACATGGTGTCCTAACACCTTTTTAAGGCGTGATACATGAAAAACATTATGTACCTTGCTCTCTACCAGAAGATCTAGCTCATAATCCATCTCTCCAACACGCCTCAGGATCCTAAAAGGACCATAGTAACGTGGCTTAAACTTCTTTTCCCCACTCTTCCTAAGAGTATACTGACGGTAAGGTTGCAGCATAAGATAGACCATGTCACCCACATCAAAAGATCTCTCTATCCTCTACTGATCTGCATATTGCTTCTGCTGATTCTGCACCTTAGCAATATTCTCCTTAAGAGTCTTCATAGTATCTTGACTCTCCTGCAATAAGTCTCCAGCACTCGGCACTCTACTGTCACTCAGTAGAAAATCTAGAAAACTCGGTGCCTCATACCAGTACAATGCCATAAAAGGATACATCTGAATGGTCATGTGGAAAGTCGTGTTATAGCAATACTCGCACAAATGAATCCACTTGACCCAAGCTTTCTATTGCCCTAAAATGTAGTTCTTGAGATAGCCCTCCACCCATTTGTTCACTATCTCTGTCTGTCCATTGTTCTACGGGTGGTAACTGATGCTTGGTGTAAGCTCGGTCCCACAGAGTCTGAACACCTCCTGCCAGAAGTGACTCAAGAACTGACTATCCCTGTCGCTCACTATGCTCTGAGGCAACCCATGCAGTCGGAATACCTCTCAAAAGAAAACCTCTGCTACCTATGTAGCTGTGTATGTGGTGGCAATCAAAAATAAGTGGGCATACTTTGTTAACTGATCGACGACTACATATATGCAATCTCATCCTTGGGCTTTAGGCAAGCCCATAATGAAATCCATCGACAAGCACTCCCACTTCCTGTCAGGAATTGGAAGTGGCTGCAATAATCCTAATGGGTATGTGTTCTCCTACTTATTCTATTGACAAACATTGCACTCACGCACATATTGAAGAACATCTGCCTTGAGTCCTTTCCATGTGAATCTCTCCCTAATCTTTCTATAGGTCTTGAAATATCTAGGATGTCCTGCAGTAGGTACATCATGAAAGGTTCTCATGAGAATGTTCTTTACTGCTGATCCTGGGATCAAATAAACCCTGCTCTTGTAAATGATCAAGTCATTCACAAGAGTATATCTGGTGTCAACCATCGATCCCTCAATAATGCTGGATGCCCATGTATCCTTGGCATACTCTGCCACAATCATATGTCTCCAATCCTCTGAGATGTGGACCATAGTGCTCAAATACGGCCAACATGAAAGGGCATCAGCCACTACATTCTGGGTGCCCTTAATGAAAGAGATGTCAAAGTCGTATGCCTATAATTTACTCACCCACTTTTTCTGATGGTCATTGAGATCTCGCTGTCCCAAGAAATGTCTCAAACTGTTGTGGTCCGTTTTGATGCAAAATGTGCTGCCCACGAGATATTGCCTAAATTTTGCCAAGGCATGCATGATAGCTAGCATCTCCTTATCATAAATGCTGTAAAGTCTCTCTGGCCCCCTGAGCTTATGGTTCTCATATACTATGGGGTGTTTGTCCTACATAAGCACCACTCTAATGCCCTCCCCTGAAGCATCGCACTAAAGCTCAAAAGGCTTCAAAAAATCAGGTAGTGCCAAAACTGGGCATGTAGTCATCAACTCCTTAAACCTCATGAAACACTCTTGTGCTTCAAGTGTCCAACTAAAAGCACCCTTTTTCATCAAATCCATCATAGGGGCTACATGTCATGAATAACCATTCACGAATATATGATAGAACCCACACAAACCTAGAAATCCCCATAGCTATGTAAGGTTTGCCAGAATAGGCCAGTCTATGATAGAGAGAATCTTCTCAGGATCCATCCACACTCCCCCTGCACTGATAATATGACCCAATTATAACAATTTAGTCATCCCCAAATCACATTTGGACTCCTTGGCATACAAGGACTCCCTCTCCAAGATGCTGAGTACAGTCTCCAAATGAGCCAAATGCTCCTGCCAAGTCCTACTGTATAGAAGAATGTCATAAAAAAACAAGTACAAACCTCCTTAGCAGTGAATGGAAGACTCTATTCATGGTGGACTAAAATGTCACTGGCACATTAGTGAGCCCAAATGGCATCACTATAAATTCATAGTGCCACAATGGCAACAGAAAGTTGTCTTCTCCACGTCTCGCTCATGAACCCTGATCTGATGATAGCCTGACCTTAAGTCTATCTTCGTGAAGTAATGTGCACCATGGAGCTCATCAATAAGCTCATTGATACGAGGTATTGGATACCTATTCTTAAAGGTTCTCTTATTCAGGGCTCTGTAGTCAATGCACATGCGTAAGGTGCCATCCTTCTTCTTCACCAAAACAACCGAAGATGTGAATGGTGATTTGCTAGGCCGAATGTGACCCATAGCCAATAACTCGATTATTTTTTCAATCTCATCCTTCAATCGCTTAGAATGTCAATAAGGAGTGATCATAATGGGCTTAGAACCCTCCTCAAGCTCAATAATGTGCTCAATGCCCCTGTCTGGAGGTCTCCCTTGTGGAATATCACTAAATACCTTATCATGCTTGACTCTTAACTGCTGAATGTCAGGATGATACTTAATCTTGTGTTGTCCCTCTTGTATTGGTGCTAATGTGCACTTGGCAGCCCACTCTACCATGTCATGTCTCATGAGCCTCTCCATTTGATGTAAAGAAATAGTTTTTATGTTGCCATCTCGTATTGCCTTAAGAATGTGTGTCTTCCCATCAACATCAAAATGGATCTCCATGTCCTTAAGATGAAGAGTGACTACCTCAAGGGAATGAAGCCACTTCATGCCCAAGACCAAATCTATATCCCCCATGTTCACCACATAACAATCAGCCTTGAACTCATAGTTGTTTAAGCGCAATGGGAGATCTCTAATCATCCGTTCACACCTAAGGGTGTAACCGTCAGCCACCTTAACTCTAATGCCCTCAAACTCTTCTGTGGTGAGTCCACACTTCTCCACGAATCTAGTATCAATAAAATTATGTGTGGCTCTCGTGTCAAGAAGGGTGATGACCCTTTATCCTGCCAAAACTCCATAGAGTCTGAATGACCCCTCCTGTTGGATGCTAGATAGGTGTGCCTCTTGAATCTAGAGCTCTGACTCTGCCTTTACCTTAGGCTCTGAAGCCTCAGCCTCTAGCTCCTTAGAACAATCATGATGTTTAGAATCTTCTGATTCCTCATCCTTATAATAGGCCCACATCACTCGATTTGCCTTGCCCTTAGGCCTCAAGGGACAATCATGATTGGCATCATAGGGACCTTTGTAGTAGAAACAAAGCTTCTTCCTACGTAGATCATTAAGAGCCTCTCTATCCAAAGGTGGTGCTGCTGGGTTGGCCTTTTATTCATTCTTAACACTTGATTTATCTATGTTGAAACCCAATCTTTCTTTATTCTTGTTAAAGCCCTTACTATCCCTGGATGAAGAAGTACCTCTAGAGTTAAATTTACTTGATAGGGCTGCCATCTCCATACTACGCACCTTCTTCATAGCTTCCTGTAATGAAGGAGGATCAAAGCCTTTGATCCAACCTCTCAATGGTTCTGTCAATCCCTCCAAGAAGAGGACTACAAGTCACCTCTCTGAAATGTCAGGAACCATGATTGATAACTTTTGGAAGTCACCAATGTAAGACTCTAGTCTGCCACTCTGGTGCAACTATGCCAATTGTTGGGGAAAAATCCAAGAACAACACACCTGTTCTGATTCCCCCTGTTAGGATCTTGCTCCTCAGAAAGAGCAGAATATAATTACCAAATATATAAGCAATTGAATATGCGGAAATAACCAGAAACACAAGTAACTAGAATTCACCAATAACACAGAATATGAGAGACAATACACTATCTTGTATTAACACTAACAAAAAAGAATACAACAAAGAGCCGCCACACTCTTTCACCTTACAGAGGATTGCCACACCTCAAGTGTACAATAATTCTTCTCACACACACTCTCCTACACAAAAAATGGTCCCAACAACCAACTCACAAACAGAATTGGTGTTCACCTCTCCAACCGGTCAGTAATAACCCTGCCAGTACATCAAGCACTCTATAGCACTTCAAGTTGATCTCCCATGAACCTGCAACCTGCAATTCAATAGACCATACTCACATGTAGATCTCCAATGAGCTTGCAACAACCTGCAACTCAAATGACCTTACAACAGAAGGAGCTTCCTTGCCTTCTCTTACAATGCATAATACAATACATGCCAATGGGTCTATAAATAGATCCCTAACTCAAACACTAACTTAGACTCTTAATATGGAATGATTATCCACGTAGCTCAAGACTCTAACTGGTCTAAACATGCAAACTCATCGTTCACTTAACTAACTGTCCGTGTAACGAACACTTCAGGAACACACAGGCGACCGACGTCGGTCCCTGCTTGTCTGGTTCTACCGACGTCGGCTGACTCCCTGCCGTCACCGGTGGCCTTCTGCACTGGTCTCAACTGACGTCGATCATGCTACCGATGCCAGTGCTCCTAGATCTCAGCAACCATTGTTCCTAGTTTGCAAGTGTTGAAGCTTTTAGCTCCACACCCTAACAATCTCCCACTTAGAGATAAGATGCTGCAACCTGTACCTGTACCTGTACATAGTCTAGTTTGTTCCCTTGGCTCCGTATTCCTCCTCAAGATTACTCTTGAAGACCAACCACTACAAAAAACCTGTAGTGCAAAATCTGTCATCCAAATTACCTGCCACATCCACATCTACAACCATGTAGAAAAGAACTTGACCCTGCATAGCATGTGCACCTGCTGCTGGTCCCACTAAACTGCCCTTCAGTACTTCTCATCCAGATTGACTCCAAACTTGTGACAACTCCCACTGCTTGGGAAAACTTAGGTTTAGTACACATGTACTCAACCTCATTATGTGAATCAAGACACCTATTCTGTGAACTGTCTAACCATCGACGTGCAAACTGGTCTCACACAATCACCCTGAAACAAAGTCAACACATGACCTTCCATGTCTCTAGAACACACTCATGCCAAAGAATCTTGTTGCTCCCAGATTCTCCATGACATCCACCTGAACTAGCTTTACCCTTAGTTCAGCAATACCTGTATATATAACCCTGCAACAAGCACATCATACAAAAATAGGATAATGTAGCTAATATTATCCAACCTGGTAAAGAGAAACATAATGATCAAACCTCATTGCCCTGCAGCTCATACAAGACCAAATACCCTGATCTTCCATCTCACATATCCATTTTCTCTCTTCTTCATCCTGAACATCCATTCGTCTCTCAGTGCTTACTTCCAGCTAGCAACTCTACCCAAAACACTTGTTTGGTTCTCCTCCAAGGAATCACATCCTCATCCATGCCAAGCTCCCACTGTTTCCTGGATCTACCTATTCTGCTTCTTTAATGACTTCCTGGTTCTATACCATCAGTGAGCAACAAGTAGTGTAAAGAAGGGAAATGATGAATTTAAGAACTTACTTACGCCTTCGGTCCTCCATATGGGTGATTGAGACTCCATGACAGCTTGCTATCCACCCAAATTTGTCTCAGTGACCGATGCCGATCACATCTCAGTCTGCAGCCGACTGATGTTGGTTTCCTGTGACTATCCCCTTGCCGACGTTGGTTTCCCCTAGCCAATGCCGGTCGATCCCTGCCCTGAGTCACCGATGTCAGGCTACACATAGCCGACGTCGGTCCCTGTCTGGACACCGACGTCGGTCTTCCTGCCGATGTTAGTCTCTGTGTTTTTCTAGTGAGACCTGACTTTTTCCTGAGAGCTCCTTTTGGATCAAACCCTTGTCCAAATCACCCTTGCTCTGCTCAAAATTCCTCTGCATCTTGTGCTGAACTCTGTCCGTCACCTTCTCCTTGAAAACCAAGGCTTTCCTATTCTTGTCACTGACATCAGATTCCTCAAGAAACTTCACCTTCTTCTTCTGCATATATAAATCATGATCCATGCCTTCCAAAACTAGAAGCATACCCTTTGACTCAAGAACATGCATCTCTTTCTTATTCATGTGACCAAGCCTGTTAAGCCACAGCTTCGAATCTACAGCTGAAGTAGATAACCCAGAAAGAGAATCAGTAATATAAGTAGATAGATAAAGCGTACCTACTTTCTTACCTCTAGCTACAACAAGTGTACCCTTGGTAACCTTCCAAGAGTCCGCTGTGAGAGTTACTGTGCAACCCTCATCACCCAAACTTCTGACAGAAATCAAATTCTGCTCCAGAACTGGGACATGCATGACCTCCTTTAACACCCATGTGTCACCTGTCTGCAATTTCAGCTCCACTTTCCCTTTACCAACAATCTGACAAGGCCTACCATCCCCTACAAAAATTTCTCCAAAGTCTCCCTGGACATACTCATGAAAAAATTCCCTATGTGGGGATGCATGAAAAGAGGCACTAGAATCTAAAACCCAAGATTCTACTTTATCTAAAGAACATACCAGAGCATCCTGTGTAATGTAATCCGCAACATCTTCTTCTTCTCCATGTCCTTCATGATGATCTTCACCCGATCTAAAATCTCTCTTTACGTTCCCTCTCTTTCCACATTTCCAGCAGGTTATTCTGCCATACCTGGACTTGGATCTACTACCTATCTTCGACCTTGATCTCCCACGCTCTATCTTCTCTCTTTGCCTTCCTCTGCCTTCAACACTCAAAGCATCTCCAGATGATTCACCTGTGCTTTTCTTGCGTATCTCCTCATTCAAGATCACGCCCACAACATCATCCACTTTTAAGACTTTTGAAGCAGACACAGTGTTAGAAACTGCCATTACCAAACCTTCCCAACTTTCAGGTAATGAACACAAGATTAAGAGAGCTCTAATTTCATCATCAAATGTAATATTGACTGAACTTAACTGGTTTACCAAACCATGGAAATCACTAAGATGGCTATGAACAGATCCACCTTCCAACATTTGCAAATTAAATAAACGCTTCATAAGAAATACCTTATTTGAAGCTGAGGGTTTTTCATACAAATTTGCCAAAGATTCCATCAACTCCACCATTGTCTTACACTGTGATAAGTTGGAAATCACAGATGATGCAAGACTCAATTTATAGATCCCAGAGTCTTCCGATCAAGAACCTCCCATTCTTCATCTTTCATATTCTGGGGTTTGCAACCAACCCCACCCAATGGTAAGTATAAATCTTTCTAATACAGATAGTCCTCAATTTGCATCCTCCATAATTGGTAGTTCTTGCCATTAAACTTGTCCATTCGTAGCTTACTGTCTTCTGCCATTGCTCAACTCCCACTCAAACAAAAACCTGTGAGTAACCTGTAATCAAAACACACTACCCAGATCTACACCAATCTGTTAGTATCCCAACCAAAAGCTCTGATACCACTTGTTGGTATCAAGCTTAAGAACCTACAACCAAGGCTCTGATACCACTTGTTGGGGAAAAATCCAAGAACAACACACCTGTTCTGATTCCCCCTGTTAGGATCTTGCTCCTCAGAAAGAGCAGAATATGATTACCAAATATATAAGCAATTGAATATGCAGAAATAACCAGAAACACAAGTAACTATAATTCACCAATAGCACAGAATATGAGAGACAATACACTATCTTGTATTAACACTAACAGAAAAGAATACAACAAAGAACTGCCACACTCTTTCACCTTATAGAGGATTGCCACACCTCAAGTGTATAGTAATTCTTCTCACACACACTCTCCTACACAAAAAATGGTCCCAACAACCAACTCACAAACAGAATTAGTGTTCACCTCTCCAACCGGTCAGTAATAACCCTGCCAGTACATCGAGCACTCTATAGCGCTTTAAGTTGATCTCCCATGAACCTGAAACCTGCAATTCAACAGACCATACTCACATGTAGATCTCCAATGAGCTTGCAACAACCTGCAACTCAAATGACCTTACAACAGAAGGAGCTTCCTTGCCTTCTCTTACAATGCATAATACAATACATGCCAATGGGTCTATAAATAGATCCCTAACTCAAACACTAACTTAGACTCTTAATATGGAATGATTATCCACGCAGCTCGAGACTCTAACTGGTCTAAACATGCAAAATCATCATTCACTTAACTAACTGTCTGTGCAATGAACACTTCAGGAACACACAGGCGACCGACGTCGGTCCCTGCTTGTTTGGTTCTGCCGACGTCGGCTGACTCCCTGCCGTCACCGGTGGCCTTCTACACTGGTCTCGACCGACATCGGTCATGCTGCCGATGCCAGTGCTCCTAGATCTCAGCAACCATTGTTCCTAGTTTGAAAGTGTTGAAGCTTTTAGCTCCACACCCTAACACCAACTCTTAGAAATAGGATTCCGGATCCTTCCTATCAAAGCGCTCCACTAGCCTATCCACAAACTCCTGATAAGATGTGATCCGATCATGATGGAGTGTCACCATCTCGTGGTGTCACCAATCATGAGCTAATCCCTCAAGATGTAGTATCACATATCTGATAGCATCTTCCTCAGCCATCAGACGCAATGTGAGAAATGTGTCTAGCTTACTAATCTAGGCCTGCGATGTGACCTTGCCACTACTGTCAAACATCGCTAGTGTGAGCCTGCTCATAGCATGTTTCAGATCATTGTTCTGGTGTCTAGGTCTCATGTCTTGTCTAACCAATCTGTAGTGTTCTCTCCTCTAATTAAAAAAATGATCAAAGGACATCTTCTCCAGAACCTGAGGAGCTAATAAGTCCCACTCATCACTTGCAGCCATGAGAACATCTGTAAATAGGGAATCTTCTACCTCCTCCTCTGCTGGGACCTCTGGTTCCTCTTAAACAAATGTAGGACATGTAGGTCTATCCACTATTCTGGAGTGGGCCTGCTGGGGTCTCTGATTAACAATAGCACTCCGGTTATCTCTTTGTTCCCCATTCTATCTATTAGGTGGGTTCATCCTCATTACTATAGTAGTAAGTGCCTATAGTGCCTGTGTCATCACATGGTAGACTTATCTGGTACCCTATTCATCATTATGTCAGTGGCCCCTGGTTGGGCTACCCTCACCTCTGTCACTCATGATAATCGGTTGTTGTTCTAACACCTGGGTACCTTTAAGCAAGGCTCTACTGTGTGTTTTATACCTGTGTGGTCCCAACTCTTGTGGCTGCATAAGATTGTAAAACCCTCAGGATGGTAGGATTTAGCTCTGATACCACTGTAATATCCCCAAACAATAGGGACTATTGAAAGACAAAAGCTCTGAATTGCTTATCTATATTTGTGCAAAATATCTTCAAATAGATAAATAAATCATAGTATAATTTCTTATTTATTTGCTCATATGCTTACAATAGAGGTCCTCTATCAAGTATATAAATAATATTGAAAATATGGCCTTAATAGCCTGAGTATTCCATGAACTGGAAAATAAACCTAGATCTGGTACGTCTCGGCCTATTGTGTCAAAAACACAGTCACCGACGTCAGTTATACTACCGTCATCGGTCGACTGGAGACGTTAACCTGTCGACATCGATGAGAGGTCGGCCGATATCGGTCTCTATAGGTCTCTACCTACCGATGTCGGTGTCTAATCTTTCCACTGATGCATATGGATTTGCACAGATCTGTATGGACTTCGTATGGCTGCCAATATAGCACAACCTGTATGCTTGACCCTGATCTGAAGAACTATGGGCTAATATAAAGATCTATATCTAGATAATTATTGAATCAAAAACCAAAATAAATAAATACCTGTGAACCCTTGTGATAGCTTCTATATGAAGTTATCTCTCAAACTTGTAAACCCCTGTGATAACTTTTGTATGAAGTTATCTCTCAATTTGGCAATAGATCGGCTAATCTCTCACAACCTCTAAATCACACACAATGAAGAGTGGTCATTCTTCAATGAAAATGGAATCTTGGAACCCTTGGCTCAGTCTTCTCAGAATAATTCATAACAACAATCAATATCAATTCATAATACCAACTCTCTCCCATGAGAAATCCTTATACCCTCAAAAGTGTGCTTGCCAAAATTAGACTTTCTTAAATTAGAAGTAGGGTTTCTTAAATTAGAATTAGGGTTTTAAAATTAGACCAATAATTAATAATTAATAATTAATTAATTAATATTTAATTAAAATTAGACCAAATAATTAATATTTGATTAAATCAATGAAATATTAATATCTCCCTTAATTCATGTCTGAAAGAGCCCAAAGGAAAGCCAAGCCTAGCTCCATCAAGACCCTCTATCCATCCCATCAGCCTACAAGGGTCGCATAGTAGGCTAATCATCTGCTCGAAAAGATGTCAACTAGAAGGGGACATGACACAGTCAGCCTCAAGCTTGACTCCTGATAGAAAGGTAGTCAGAGATGGCTTGCAATCAGCCATGTGAAACTGAGCCAATAAATCAAGAGCATACTTAGGTTGTGCAAGAGAAATCCCTGAATCTGACTGTGAGATCTCAATAACAAAGAAGTAGTGCAATAAACCCAAGTCTATCATGTGAAATCTATCCTGGAGAGATGCCTTCACCACTGTAATAGCTAATGAAGAACTCCCAGTGATCAAAAGGTCATCAATATATAGAACCAAAATTAGGAGCAAATCATCCTACAATAAGAAGTAGACATTAGGATTAGAATGACACCTTGTGAAACCTGCTATGAGAAGGAAGGAATCCATCTTGTCATACCAAGCTCGAGGGGCCTATTTGAGGCCATAGATAGATTTCCTAAGTCTACATACTAAGGAAGAATCTTGAACAAATCATGGCGACTACTCCATGTAGATCTCCTCCTCTATGTCTCTATGAAGAAAGGGACTCTTCACATCCATCTGATGCACATCCCAACCATGTGTTGTGGCAATAACCAAGGTGAGTCAGATAGAAGTCATCTTTGTAATAGGTGCAAAGGTCTCTGAGTAGTCAATGTCTGCCACCTATGAGAAACCCTTGGCGACCAATCACACCTTGTACTTATCAACTGACCCATCTGCTACAAACTTGTTTCAATATATCCACCTACATTGAACCATCTTTCTTCCCTTAGGAAGTGAAGTCAAATCCCAAGTGTAATTTTTGATTAAGGAAGAATATTCTTCTTCCATAGCATTATCCCACTCAGGTACCCGTGATGCCTCTCAAAAAGTTTGTGGATCTGAAATTGAAGCAAATAAGGCATGTGGATCTCTTTGAAAATCCCCCTAGTACGTCTATCATCTACGGGATCTCTTGCCCAAGTGCCAACACTCTCAAGTGTTTTTCTAGCCCAAAGTGGCCCAGAAGTGGGTGAGTCAGGTGCTAACTCCTCATCCTCTGACTGACTAGAGGTGGATGACTCTGTATCACTATCCTCACTATCTGAACTTAAAGAAGAAGAAGATGTCTCTAGCTCAATAACATGTTGTGGCTGATCTGAATCTGATGAGGATTCATCATGAAGAAGTAGATCTGATGAGGGAGAAGAAGTGTCAAGTGTTGAGTTTCTAAGACTCTCCAGAAAATGGACACTTCTTTTGATGAACAACTCATGAGTGACTGGATCTAGAAGGTGGTACCCCTTAATACCATCTAGATATCTTACAAAGATGCAAGGCTTAGACTGATGTTCCATAGATTTGTGTTTCTTCTTTGGTATGCAGGCCATGGCTGGGGATCTGAAAACCCTAAGGTGTTCAACATCAGGTTTCCTTTTATGCCAAGCTTCAAAGGGTGTTATCCCTTTCAAAGCTTTGTGAGGAACCCTATTTTGAATGTAACAAGCACAATTGATGGCTTCAGCCTAGTACTGTGGTGCTAAGGATTTGGAGTGAATCATACAGCTACCCATCTCTTTCAAGAACCTATTTTTGTGTTTTTCAACCCCATTCTATGAAGTATTGTAAGTGACTGTGTGCTGCAAATCAATCCCCTCTGTGGTGTAAAATAGCTCAAACCTGTTGCTGACATACTTCCCTCCATTATCAGTTTGAAGAACCTTGATGGATTTCTCACTCTATTTCTCAACAAGAGCCTTCAAGTCTAGAAAATTTTCAAACACTTCATACTTTTATTTGAGAAAATATATCCAAGTGTACCTAGAGAAATTATCAATGAAAGTGAGGATGTACTTGGCCCTTGTGAAAGATGGTTTGGAAAAGGGTCCTGATACATCACTGTGGACTAACTTCAAAGGTTTTGAAGCCCTCCAAGCTTTTCCTTTTTAAAATTTTGCTTCGAGATGCTTCCCAATGGAGCACCCCTCGCAAAGTCGTTTTGAGAATTGGATACGAGGCAAGCCAATGACCATGTCATTTTTGCAAAGTTGCTCAAGGTAACAGTAGTTAAGGTGGCCAAATCACTCATGCCACAATTTTCTAAATTCATCTAAATGAGTCATCAATTCTGTTGGAGAAGAATCTGATGCAAAATGTGAGAAAGTGTATAACCTTGCTTGGTGATTTGCCCTACCCACTGCCACTGTAGTATCACTATGCAACTCCCTGATAGCCATTGAATCTGGTGAAAAATCAACTCTCATGCCTTAACCAATGTGAGTGATTTGGTACACTGATAAGAGATTGATTGAAAGAGAAGGAAAACTTATAACATTATTTAATGTTCCTCCTTCCATTTCAACTGACCCTCTCCCTGCAACAAAAACTGATGTGTCATCACCCAAACTAATTAAAGTCATGCTACAAGGCTCTAAAGATGAAAACTCAACTAGTGAAGAGCCCATGTGGTGAGAAGCACCTAAGTCAATGACCTATGAAGATGTAGAAGTTACTGTAGCTATAAGGGCCTTGCCCTTTTCTTTCTCCTTACCCTTGCCTTTTGCCTTGGTAGAATCTTGGGTAGATGAATTTTGCTTGATGGACTCAGGAACTCCTATGTTGTTCTTCTCTAGAAGATGAGTTAGGTGATCTCTTTGTTTCTTCATGCATTTGTGTTCATCATGCCCTATCTTTTTACAATAGCACACTTAACCTTCTCCTTCTTAGGTTTAGCATTAGAGGATGAAGATTCAACATTGTTTTTGGTAGGATTGGTGTTTTCTTTCTTCTTCTCCTCGTCCTTGTTCTTTTTCTTCTTCTCCTTTGTTGAAGTCTTATCCTTACCATTTATAGTTATCAAAGTTTGGGGTTGAGTAGACTTCATTTTGCCCATTTGAATTAGCTTATCTTGCTCCCTAGTCAAGTCGGTAATGAATGAATCCAAAGAAGGCATTTTCCATGTAGTGCCAAGGGCATTTTTTGTGGCATGGAAAGTGAAGACAAAGACTGAATAGCTTGGACCTGACTTTGTGAGAATAGAAAGAATGATTTGATCATCTTTCTTCTCTATCCTGTATTCTTCCAATTACAATCTAAGGGCCTTAAACTTAGTGAAGAAGTCCTGTAGAGTGTCAAAGTTGCTAGGACTTGGACTTATGAGTTCATTTTCGAGCTCATGACCTCTCATCTCATCAAGCTTCCCAAATAAGTTTTCTAAGGTGTCCCATATGTCATTAGGAATCTTGGAGGATTTTAAATGGAAGAGAATTTTTGAAGACATAGACAAGATCAGTAATCCATAGGCTTCATCACTACAATTGTACCACTTGACCTTTTCAGCATCAGTGTTGGGTTCTACTTCAGTACCCATGGTGATCTTATACAACCCTTTGCTTCTAAGAATGATTGACATTTTAACCTTCCATTCATGATAGTTGAAGGGTGTTATGGGTTTAAGTTGAAAATAATCCATTTTAAACTGAATTTAGGTGAAGTTGTGTTGATTGCAAGTTGTGAATTTATGCAGAAAGGAGAATGAAAGTAAAGATTTGTAAGTTGTGAAAAGCAATCACACCCCCCCTCCAAAATATTGAGCCACCCAAAATATACAAGTGCATGCTCAAACTATTTTAGGCTCAGTCGATAATGCGTCTTATAGCAATCAGTGCAAGACTTAAGCAAACAGGACATCAGACTCAGCTGAAAATGTGTCCCGAGAGACCCAAATTTTAGGCACTTTATAAACTAGTGCATTTTTGACAAATAAAAAGCCTACACTATGGAGAATTGAATTACAAACACTTTTTTAAAAATTGGCACCCAAATCTGAGCTACCATTTGTAAGATATTAAAGGTTCAATTTTCCTATAAACTAGTGTTTTTGCAAAAAAAAGTACTAAAACATTAAAAAATGCCTATTTTGAGAGAGAAAGTGGCCTTCCAGCCACTCGTTGGATTTGGCACAGAATGAGGAATCCAAAGGAGGTTTTTGTGAGGGGGAATTGGCCTCCTGCCAACTTGGACCTCACTCTTCATCTTCGATAGGCAAAGATATAAGTTTTAAATGAAAAACCCCCAAATTATCAAACTATCTAAAAAATTAAATATTTAGTCAAATTGACTAATTTTTGTTTCACAAGTCAATTTTTAACTGAGAAAAGTAAAGCAAAAATAGAATGAATGGATGCCAAGTGTCTAAGGGCCCACATGGACCACCAAGCAAGGAAGGGGCGCCAAAAAGAAAACACAGTCTAGATTTGCTTGCAGAAAAGACAAGAAAAATATGCAAACCTACTGGATGCCATACGGCCTGCTTCACGCCTTGAAAATAGAGAAAAAAGTTAGCTAGAAGGACTGCTTGAGGTGCAAAGTTGACTTTTGATGGAGAGCGCATGGGTTTGCAGGCTGAGCGCGTGGAGTTACAGACTTGGCGTGGTGTTGTAGACAGTTGGCATGGCTATGCAAAATCTTGGCGTAGTTGTGCCTAGACTGTTGCTGAGTGTTGCACCTAGATTTTTTTCTGAGTACTGCTCCTCCCTCTTCTCCTTGCACACAATAATGGTGCCCTAGCTGAAGCAAAACCAGCACCTAAAGTGAAGACAACCAAGACACCCAAAGGCCAAGGATCCCAAGGAAACGATACCAGAAATGATTTTTTTTTAATTTTAGATCAGATCTAGAAATAAGAAAATAAAGAGAAATCCACTCCTCTTTATTTCAAAATAAACTAAAAGCATAACCAAACACATGATTATCGGGTTTGCTCTGATACCATATCGGAGTTGTTTCCAGAATCCAGATAATGCGAATGCAATGGAGACGTGATCACACAAGATGAAGCAAGTGCACACCACATAGATGCTAAAGCAATTTGAAATTATACAAGAAGCTAAATTGCACAAGACAAAATAGAGAAAACCAAAATTTGATTAACATGAGATGGCCAAAGTGAGGAATACATATAGGAGAGTACGTAAGTAACTCCTCCACAAAAGGTGGACAAGGCACCCCAAGAATAGACTGTAACTCCTCCATGAAAGGTGGTGACAAGGTGCTAAGAATATAGAAGTAACTCCCATCAAGGGAGTTACTTATGACATTCTTATGACACCTATGACACATCTATGACACACACCTCCACATAAGCTAGTCTATCCCACAAATGTAGGAAAACTCCATGTATGCACAAGAAATACAATTTCCCTAATTAAAGAATAGGGAAAAATAAAAACCTACACTAATATTTTATTCAATGTATCATCATAACATGGATAGCAGAGGATGAAAAAATGCCCTTTTTTAGTATTTTTTTATTGTCTACATTTGCATTTGTTAACTTTTTTTTGTTTTGAGAGTTTTATTGTAAATAGGCTCATAGATGAATTTTGGTTTTAAGGATTTAATACAACAATAGAAGTATTATGAGACAAAATACAAATTAATAATTCCACTTATTACTATGTATATGTTACTTCTATTGAAAATTATATTTAACTATTACATATTCTTCTTTTAATATTATTTCTTGATCTTAGTAGATTATTCTTAAAAAATAATATTATATGTCTCAATTACCTCATGAATTTACATAATATTTTTATTTTACTATACATCTTCCTGATAATCAAAACAATTTCCAATACAAATACTTAGCCCAAAATAATTTTCAACACAAAGGAAAGAACTGATTACTAGGCGACCCTTATTTTTAAAACAATATCATTCTATTGTAAGTTACTAAGAGATTTATATCTATATTAACATAATTAACGAATCAAACATATAATTTTATAAATTATCTTATAAATATTTATAGGGGTAAATGTATTAGAATATTATTTTTATCTTTTTTCTAAATAAGAGAGCTAAATACATATTTACATTAATTTTTGTTTGTATATTTTTTCTTCCTTTACTCGAATGTCTATTCCATATTATTGGACAAAATGCAGAAGAAACCATCCTTAAAATTAGACATTATGTAGCTTGTACATTAGAATTATATTTTATATATAGTAGTTTACAAACATTTAAAATATTACGTTTGTCAAAATCTTTCTCACAAACAATGAAAAAAATTGTAAATAAAAAATCTATTAAAAAATAGTTTACATGATAAGTTGTGATCTCTTTAAAACCTATTTAAAATTAGTGTGCTCGCATGCGCCCATATACCAAAAATATATATTTTAATTTTAAAATATTTTATTTAAATTTGGTCAAAATTTTGATGTTAATTTGTCATTTTTTTAATCTTCCTGATTTATATATAAAAATTTGAGATTACATCATCATTGAAACATAATGCATGATGTGATTATTTTGCATTAATTTCAATTTATAAATCATATTTGCATTATCAAAAGTATAGGGAGTACTATAAATTTCAAATGCTTATTCCATTTACTTTCAAATAATTTGTGAGAAGTGCATCATACCAATTAAAACCTTTCAACTACTTTAAAGTGCAATTATACATTGCACCCATATCCATTTCCTGATTTCAAATTTCAAAATTGTTAAAAAAAAATGTAAACTATGATGTTCCCTTTTAGGGATACTATTTAAAATATTAATACCTACATTAACAAAAATTTCACATAAATACTAAATAAATATTAAAGTTTCTATGATTTTCATCTTTCAAGGATTATGTATCAATATATATTAACACTTAACCAACACAAATATTATAGTTATTGGCATAATAATCTATAAGAAATGTATGCCAAAACATTAATTACCGACCTCAAACCCATTTTTTTATTTTTTTAATACATACATAAAGACACACACCACACTAATACTTATAATTTTGTTCATTTTGCAAGTGTATTTAAATGCCTAGTTTATGTGCCACATTTTATAGTCTTTTAGGTATAATGTACATTTGCATTTATTAGGATTTGTTTTTTAATTTATGTATAAAAATTATTCAAGGTTATTGAATAAAATAAGAACATTCTCTTGGGTGATTAATTTCATATTATTTTAAAAAAAAAATGAAACCAAGTTGTTAGCCTATGCAAGTCATTCATTGATCATGGGATACCATTATTGACTTGAGCAAAGAAACTTTATAGTCTTTAGTGTTATTTTATAATGTGTGATGCTTAGTTTTCCTTAAATTTTATATTTTACATAATTGAAAATAAGAAAAGTAGAAAAATATTTCTAAAATAAATGGTAGGTTATTGTTTCTTAATGGGCCAATTTTGTCTAATCTAATTTAATGGTTTTATAAATTTTATAGTGATAACCCATTAAGAGTGATAACTAGATACATTTTATTTTAATATTTTTTATAAACTTTATATTACCATACACAATAAATTTGGGAAATTATAATAATAAAACTTAGCTTCGCAAGAAATTCATCCATGTTAAATATGGCATGTCCCAATCTCTACAAGGAATTTGTTAAATGGTCTTTATGCATTTATAAGATGATACATTATATGACTTAAGGATAACATATAAATTCATATATTTGATAATTTATTTACATTTATTCATACATTTTAATATGTTTATCATTAACCCTTATTTATTCATAAATTAATTAGTCAATTTTTTTTTGGCTTGCTTGCTTTATAGATGATGTCAAAGTGGAAGAGATCGTTATCTCGTATAGTTCAAAATACACCTCATGGGTAGTTCCCATATAATGAATTGTAGTTGAGTGAGGTGAAGTAAAATTTATACAATTATATAAACATTGTTTACTAAAGACAAAGAGATCATATATGATATTTCTTAAGTGGTTAATGTAAGAGATTGAGGTATCCCACTACCTTCTATATCAATAGTAGTAAATTTAATTAAGTGCCATATGAATTAAAAAAAATAGGATTAATATTTATCTACAATTATATAAATTATTTTATGATTATATGTCACCTTAGTCTTGTACACTTGGCAAACCCAGACCTTGAATGTTCCTCTCAGTTCTAGACCTTTCCTACTTCCACAAGTTTCATATCTTTTCTATTTTTTTCCCCTTAGACTAACTCTTAGTTCAAATAGTCATATGTTGATGATAGAGACATTATCTATTTCCCAGAATGCTTAAATTTTACTTATCTTACACCTCTTCAAAATCTAATCTTTTATATTCTTTCTTGCTTCATGGACACTAATGTCCAGGATAGACAGTAGAGTCGATGTTACTGTCATATCCTGACATAAGTCTCCAATGTCCTAAAAGTAAAAAAAATTACAAATGAAACATATCATAATGGTTTTCCTAAGTTATTTAATCCCATATATTATCCAAAGGGTTTGATATAAATACAAGAGGGATTTATCACCCTTCCTACATCTACCATGGAAATATCCATTAATTCAACTCAAATACTAGTTTCAATGTATATTACTAATCAAACCATGTTTTCATCCCATTTGGTGACTACTCAAATTGATAATCTAAATCCCACTAGTTCTAAAGTTCAAACACTCCTTCAATTTATAAAGAACCTAGATGAAAAGGTTAAAACTATTGAACAAAATTCTTTAAAATATCCTAATGCTATTGATTTGAAAGATATGATTCATAACCCTCTTGCACTTGAGATATCATTATAAACTTTTACAACTAGTTTTGTTCCACCTATGTTTCCATTTTATGATGGAAAGAATGATCCTGAGAAACATCTTTGATCTTTTCATGGGGCATGCCTTGACTATGCCTCTAGTGATAAACTTTTGACCAATTTATTTCAAAGAAATCTCAAGGACTATGCTTTGTTTTCAATTAATATTTCTAAAAATATTTCCTATGCTCAAAGTGGTAAAATAAAACAAGGAACTAATGAACCTATTGATGAATATATCTTGATATATATGATAATGTTAGCTAAAATGACCAATCCTATGGTAGATAAATAATTTAAACACATATTCAAGAAAATTTTGCTTCCTATTCTACATGATTCCATATTTTGTGGGAAATATTGTAATTGATGTCAAAGGTCTAGTAGTATTTGTGACAAAGGCCCCCATAGCATTTAGTGTCTAAAGGTGTTTTTAATGTTCATATCTTGGCTAAAGTGTGTTAATATTAATTAAATATTAATGTATATATTCTTGGTTTCATAAAGACAAAAGATGGGCCATGAGAAAGTCAAAGAGTTACAAAGTAAAGACAAAAGAGGGAAAGGATACATTTTCCCATGAAGGGTCACCTTGAGGAATTTAAAGAGTCACCAAATAAATACAAAAGAGGGAAATAATTCATTTTCCCATGAAGACTCACCTTTAGGAATTCAAAGGGTCATGCAAGACAAGTTTGGTGCCATTTTCCATGTGGATTGAAGGGTCACAAAGGGTGAATGCCAAAGGTCATTTGGAAAGCTATAAAAGGATTCTTGGGAATCCATTTATAATATTCAATGAAAAGCATGGTTTTTAATTATTATATCTATATTATAAGAGTAGAGGAGACAAAATAAATAGATATAGTAGTGTGTTATCATTTGTTGAGAAATCAACATTGAGAGATGTGTTTTATACACAAGAGGTGTTGGTGATCATGTGGGTTGGTGATCAACAAAGGGGTTGGTAATCCTACAAGTTGGTGCTTGTGAACTTTTTAAACTTGATGTTGTGCTCATTTACATACTTAAGATAGTTCTCCATGGTTTTTCCCACATTAGGTTTCCACGTAAAAATTTGGTATCTCTCTCTTATGTGGTGCATGTTATTGTTTCAATTTTATTTCATATCTTGAATGTATGATTAAGTGGTTAAAACAAAAGGAATTTTATTAAGTATAATATATGTCCCATTTTTAACAACCTTGAATGTTCCTCTTAGTTCTAGACCTTTCCTGCTTCCACAAGTCTCATATCTAGTCTATTTTGTGTTGATTAGACTATCTCTTAGTCTGACCAATCTTATGTTGATGATAAGACATTATATATTTCCCATAATGATTAAAATTTACTTATATTACACCTATGAAAATTATAATAATGTATATTCTTTCTTACTTCATGGACACTAATGTCCAGGATAGACATTAGTGTCGATGTTACTGTCATATCCCGACGTAAGTCTCCAGTGTTGTAAAAGTAAAAAAAAGTAAAAATGAAACATATCATAATGGTTTTCCTAAGTTATTTAATCACATTTATTATCTAAAGGTTTTGATATAAATACAAGATTTATTTATCACCCTTCCTACTGTACCATGGAAATATCCATTATTTCAACTCAAATACTAGTTTCAATGCATATTACTAAACAAACCATGTTTTCATCCCATTTAGTGACTACTAAAATTGTTAATATAAATATCATTGGTTATAAATTTGGAACACTTCTTAAAGTTATAAATAACCTATATGAAAAGGTTAAAACTATTGAACAAAATTCTTTAAAATATCCTAATGTTATTGATTTGCAAGATGTGTTTCATAGCCCTCTTGCACTTGAGATATCATTATACGCTTTTAAAACTAGATTTATTCCACCTATGCTTCCAATTTATGATGGTAGGGGTGATCCTAATCAAAATATTTTATCTTTTCATTGGGCATGCCTTGACTATGCCTCGAATGATAAAATTTTGACCAAATTATTTCAGAGAAATCTCAAGGACTATGCTTTGAGGTAGTTCTATTATTTACCTCTCCAATCCATGAAATTATTCAAACCTCTTGAATATCCATTTATGGTACACTTTTCAATTAATATTTATAAAAATATTTCCTTTTCTCAAAGTGGTAAAATAAGAAAAGGAACCAATGAACATATCAATGAATATATCTTGATATAAGAGACAATGTTAACTGAAATGACCAATCCTATGGTAGATAAAGAATTTCAGCACATACTCAAGAAAATTTTGGTTCCTCTTTTTTATGAGTCCATAGTTTTCAAGAAGTTATAATAGTTCTATGACTTATGCCATGTTGTATGATAAATTGAAATGAATCTTATTTCATTAAATAATCTCAATTATGTAACAAACACACCAAATGCATCTATATTTAGTAATATATTTATAATCAAACCAAGTTATAAGGAAAAACATTTTGAGCCTAAAAAAGAAACAAAAACTAGGCTAATGTAGTCTCACTAGGCTATTGTGGGATTTCCCTCAAGATATCATTATCATGTTTTCATAAGCTTTCAGAATCAACACTCAAGTAGTTAATTGAGTGTCAACTTATATCCCTCCCTCATCTTATCTAGGCTGATGTGAGTAGGCATTTACCCAAACTGTATGATGTGAATTCTTATTCTAATTATCATGAAGGATTAGGGAATTATAAGAATAAATGTTTTTCCTTGAAACATAAGATCCAAGACCTTATTGATGAACAAAAAATTATATCTTAGGATTATCTAAAGAAATCAGGTTCACAACATGGTGATGACCATAAATAGAAAATATTTAACAATACTTTGCAAAACCATTCTAAAAAGGAACCAAAAGTGCAAATGGAATATAACACACATCTTCCTCCATCATATTATGATCACCCACTCAATGGTATTATTGGCACTTACACACAACATATACATCCTATGGTTTAGACACCTTTTATTTCCTTTGATGATAGTGAAATTAAGGATGATGACTCTGATCTTTTCTCTATTCATACAATAATATCTTGATAAATACCCCATATGTAGTGTTATGATTGATAATGGTGAAAATGAAAATTATTTAACCATGACATACTTACACACTTGGGTTATACACATCATGATATAAACCCCTCTACTAGATCAGTTAGAGAATTTGATGGGACCTTACAAAAGGATGTTGGTGATATTGACATTCCTTTACGAGCCAGTCCTACACATGTGGTTATTACCTTCTTAGTTATCATTTAAATATTTATATTTTATATGTTATTGGGAAGACCTTTAATACACACTCTTCAAGAAGCACCTTTTACATTTCATGGGTGTGTCAAATACATTCATGTCAATCAGGTAATTAAAGTTTCTTGATTTCAAGAATCCTCTTAAACAAGAAAATCTTATACCTAATAAATTAAATATCAATCCTACTAAGGCTAATTTACCACAAAATTAAAAGCAACATGAAATCCCCTTTATTATGAGGCCAGTACTTAAGAGACCCTTACATTAGATATATATAATGGATTTCATGAAATATATATTTTGTACTATGTACCATGTTCATATATCTAGAGCACCTACACATATACCCATCACTTCTATTACATAAAAATAAACAAACACTCAATGATGGGTTCTATTAATCCCCACTAATATTACTCCTAATAATACTCCTACTATTTCTTTGATATCATATAGTTCTATTTTACATATGTAGAACATTACAAATATTAAAACTATACATGTTCCTTGACAACACTAATGGATTATTGCACCAGGTTCATAGTGGGGAGATATCTATGAAAATAAATTGAATAGAATCATAGTATTATATTTCCTCTTAAAATATTCCAAAATTTCCAAAAAATCAAAGTATTCAAAAATCCAAAAATATATTTTGGCACTTGCATGTTCTATTGGATATCTGACATCTATGTGTTAGTTCCATGTTGATGTATGACATATTTAGGTACTTATACTAAAACACATGTATCATTATTATACTTGAAGTGTGATAAAAACATACATATATACATGATAAATTCTTATTTTAGTTGTTGGACCTTCTATTTACTCATGGCAAGTGGACATTAGGGGCATACACTTCTTAGATCTTGATACACAAAGGTTATGTGGTTCAATGATCACATTACAATATCATGTTTGATCTTACATATGTAATTACACATGTTTTTTAGACATGGTTATATATGTTATCAACTAAATTTTCACCCTTGGAAGGTAGCTCAAGCCTACCAAATTTGGAATAACATGGAGACAATATTAGGCTATGGGTGGCCTAAACTTGGATTTAATCTCTAAGTTATAGGTCTACCTCCCATTGATGAGTAATTTAGGCTCATAAAATAATCTACCAACATGTTAGGAAAAGAGAGAGAAAAATATTATAATGGAGGTGATGAATGAAATATATTTGACCATTACCAACTAGTTATAAATGCACTTCAACCATAAGACTAACTTACAACAAACACTACTCCAAATTTGCCTTTCTACATCAACATTTCATGAGAATGTTATGAAAGGTGATTGGGCTAAGAGGACTAGTAAAGAGGTAATATAATTAAATTATTGAATATAAAACTCACTAAACCTTTCACACTTCACTTGGACACTTAAAAAGACTTTTAAAAAGGTTCTCAAACTAAACATGAATATTAGACATAGACAACATACTAAGGAATAAAAGCTAATCACTTGACATGGTCAACTAATCAAACTCATACATTTAAAATAGTCAAATTAGGAGGTAAAATATTGGTTTATTATTGATAAAAGGCTTAAAATGGGTAAGGCTTTGCCATACCTAGGTAGAAGATACAAAAAAAGTCTATAAAGGCTAAGTATATAGAAAATGTGAGAAAATAAAAGAGAAGGGCATATGAGGGGAGATTGAAAAGTATCCAAAGTAGAGTTACAAAAAGAAAGGATATATGAAACTGATCCATCAAGTCTCAAGGAACATGTGTGTTATCTTAAATATGCTCTTCTCTTCCAAGTGGCATGGAAGTTTGTAACTTTGCTTAACACCTTACTTTACTCTTGAAAACTACCCCTTCTCTTGGCTTGTGATGGAAAAATGGCATACTTTATGACTAAATCCTCTTTAAATATCTCATTACCTTCTCTTTGAAATTTTTCACTTATTTATAAGTCTTCATAATTGATGCTACAATGATGGTTAAAAATCATAAGTATCTTGAAACCCACTTGGCCTAACTATGTCTACCTTTTCTTATAAATGTTAAATCTTGGTTTTACCATAAAAAATGTAATCTACCTCCATTTATGGCCTATTCACATCATATGAGATTTGAAACAATTTATTTGGAGTCATCAAAATCTCACCAAGATCTCATTTTACATTAAAAGCTCTCACTAGCACCCAATTCTTTTTAGCCCTGAAAATGCTTAAACCTCCTTGTGTAGAATAATGTACAAAATATATCATGAAACTAAAGATATTATTGAGGTTCCAATATCCCCTTACAATTTCATGTGAAATTTTAAGACCTAAAACTAGGTGTAAATACACCTTTTCTGCTATTATCTCTCTTCAATTAGGTCTCAATTGGCTTCCATGCCTAGAAACGAAGTTTTGGCCCAAAATCACTCCCACACATACAAAACTTTGAGGAAATATGTGATTAACTTTGTCCATTATAAGACCATGCTCCATGTCAATCTTTATCTCTTGAGACCTTATACAAATGGGTAAACCATGAAATGGGCAAAACCATAGTTTAGGTGCTTGTGCATGCTTAATAGGTGATTTAAGTGGTTTAACAATATATTTTAAGGATATAATTATTTTAAATGAATTTTTTAGACCTGAAGCATCATCATACAACTTTATCCATCGAAAGGAGGTCTCTTTAAGTACTTTATAGGACTGTAGATAGGCTTCTTCACCTATAAACTAGTGTATTCTTCTATTCTTGACCCACTTTAAAACATGTATAGCTCATGTATCACTTTAAATTAATTTAAAATGTGTTTTTATTATTTTATAAACTTGTCTAATACTTTTTAGACCTCTTCTTTTTATTTAAATGCTACACCTTACTTTGTACCTTCACAAACAAATCTATAGCCATGTTCTGTATAGTTTTGCCTTTGCACCTGCCATCTAAAGACATACTAAATGATAATGAGAGTTAGTAAGATCATAAATGTAATTTTTATTTTTATTAATTCCATTTTAAATCATTTTAGATCCTATTTATCCCATCAAGTCACCAAGAGGGATTTAAGAGGGTTTTAGACATGTCAAGTTCTTAACAATAATTCATAGAGGATAGTTCATTTTTCTTTTTCCTAATAACAAAAAGTTTAAGTGGGGGGAACTCCTATAAAACTTCAAAATTTATATTTATACCATGAAAACTATCAATAAATATATGAGAAAAATTTGGTAGCCTCTCAGGTACGAATTCTGTGATTACCATGTACTCTTAGCACCTAATCATAGCCTATAGGTCTCTAACTAAAAAACTATTACCATAGGAATGGGGTAATAAAACATATAAATAATATATAATTTTCATTCCTTTCCATTCATCACCTTTCAATGATAAATGACCTTCAAAAGTTTATTCAATATGGGCTACCTATCATGAAGGTTTATGAGTTAAAAAACTAATTTAATTGTAGAGGTCCTATGTTATCCTTATTTTCCTTTCCATAGGCTCTAATAATAATGAGAGAGTATTATTATGTCTTATTCATCACATAATACCATCATGGACCCAATATTAATTCGAAAATTGCATATGTTCATCATTCTGAAGGACAAACATGTAGGTCTGAGTTGAATTTGTCTTGCCTATAGGTGCTTTATTAAGATCACTTACCTTATTTGTTATTATTTTGTTGAATATTAAGATTCATGGATTCATGATAAAATTATAATATAATTATTTAAATTTATTCACTCAGACCTCTTTGTGTCTCAAAACAAGTAGGTAACCTTCGTATAGGTAGATAGGCCTGTAGGTTACTTGGTTGAGTATGAGTATGTAGGGTTTAAGTGAGTATATATAAATGTATCATTATTTTATATTAATTTGAGTCTATTTTATATCAAATAAATCCTATCACTCTATCCATCCAAACATCCAAACTCTCATACATCATCTTCTCAAGTTGTAAACTACTTGAGTCACTTATAACTAACCTATAAGTAGTAGAGCACTGCGAGTCTACAAACTTGAAATATATTTTCTTAGTTTTCAAGGATCTAATGAATTATATTTACCAATCACAACTTCAATTATTCATGTGAAACATTTCATAAACTTACAAGAACAAAAACTTTATATACAAGCCTACACACAGGCCTGACTGTGTGGTTATGGGTTGAGTGTATGTAGGGTTGAAGTGTGTCTTGAATAAACTTGAATGAACTTAAAATTATGTATTAAAGACCCTATTTAATATTTAGGTCTTCCCAAAACTTCACCTCATCTGACATTCATGCTTTTATATTCTCTTCATATTGACTTAAATCCTTAAACTGTGTAAGTTTTGCCAACCTCTACCTATATATGCTATTGAGGATCTTGAGTATTAGGTTTTGAAGAAACATATATCAATTTATTTTTACCTATCCATCATATATAAATCACATTCCTATTATAATTTAGGCCTTCAAAAATATATTTAATGCATAATTCATTTAATTCCTCATGTAATATAGGCCTACAGGTCTACAGACCTGTAGGTCTATATTTCTCATGTTTTAAGCTTTAACACTAATCAAACTTATCATTATTGATCTTGAAACCATCAATAAATTATCCATTATTATCCTTGTGATATCAATACCTTTATATGACCATACAAATTTAGAATAAGACCCTTTAAATCACTTTTATGCAAGTTATTTTCCAATAGTCTTCAAAGTGAGGAAACTCTAGTTATTGCTTGGAGAGAATGGTATGAGAGTAAATAAATTGAGAATAATTTATGAATATATATATTATTTGAGATAATTTAAATGTTATCAATAAATCTCATCAATGTTCTTTGACTATTGAGGACCTTGAACCAATAAACAAACCAAAGATAGTCACCATGTAAACTGTGTGCAAATAGAGTTGTCTTCCCCTTTTGAGCCAAACATGTGAAATGGTAATTTTATAAAAGTTTAATATGATTATAAAAACCTCATATAAATTATTCAATTGATCTCATGTATCTTAAAACTACCATTTTGAGGAGAAACAAAGAGCTTGTGAGGATGACTATTAGTTTTAGACCACCATAGAGTCTTATAAATAGTTCATAAAGGAGAGGGGAATGGATATGAAAACTAATAAAACAAATATTAATTAATATGAACCCCTCCTCTCAAAAAAATCTTAGACCCTCTCTCTCTCTCTCTCTCTCTCTCTCTCTCTCTCTCTCTCTCTCTCTCTCTCTCTCTCTCTCTCTCTCTCTCTCTCTCTCTCTCTCTCTCTCTCTCTCTCTCTCTCTCTTTCTCTCTCTCTCTCTCTCTCTCTCTCTCTCTCTCTCTCTCTCTCTCTCTCTCTCTCTCTCTCTCTCTCTCTCTCTCCTAGCCATAGCGTCCACTTACAAATAGCCTTCTTGAGCTTTCCAATGGAGTGATGGAGAGAAGGAATAAATTTTGGAAAACTTGAGACTTATCCTAGTAAACCAAGTGTGGATTTGACATATATATGTTGAAAGGATAATTTTTAAATCATTTGTACCTAAATATTAGATCCTAAGTCCATACAAGTGCATAAAATTCCTTCTTAAGCATTGAAAAGTAAGAATTTGACCACTTTAAGACTTTTAATTATCATACACACATTAGAAACCCATTTTTCATTCTTTTAAAAGTGTTATGTGTGGACCATTGTATTTTTTCATATTTGACATAAATGGAAGTTAGTTAAAATCAACTTTTTCCTTCATAAAACTTACCTTAAAGTTTACAAAATAACCTTAAACATTATAAACAAATGAGAAATGTTTATAAAAGGTGATGAATACAAGAATATGAATTTTAGGGGCCCATAATAACCTATGACAACATTTTACCAAGTTTCATCAGACCATAACATGACTATGATAGTATAAGACAAGAACAACCATTACCTTAATTTTATTAAATTAACCTTAATCTTTACTAATAAGGTTTTAGGAAGACCTTTTGAATAATTATTAGGGCATGGAAAGGACTAGAAGAAATCTATTAATACATGATAACTCAAGTTTCAACCAATTAGGTTGAACTTTTTGACTTTGGGTAAAAAATGGTCAATAAATTGGCAATTCACTATGGTAACATGCCTATAATGGTAATTACACTAGTAACATTGTCCTTTAATTGGGAAATGGAGTCACTTGCACTAAAAATCAGACCTATGCTAGACTTGACTAAGACAAATAAACTGACTTCACCTCTAAATAACACAAAACAAGGACAACACATACGTGATAGCTAGCACTTAGAGAACACAAAAAACAAGAAAGAAACTAATATGTACAACCAACCTGAAACAACTTATTCCTCCTGGGTCAAAGGGTAAACTTGTGATATATTTTTCTCCATGAGATGAAGAATAGTATGAGGCAATCTACCTCTTGAGCATTGGTCTTGTTGGATTCATCCTCATATTGATTACCAATCATCTTGGCATGATCTTAACTAAGGAAACAACAAAAAAAAAATCACCTATGAAAATGAACTCATCATATGTATTAAGATCCTTATCATGATGCCTCTTAATGTTAGTGCATAACTCAAACATGACCATCTCTTGTATTATAGGAAAAACATCATTATTAGCTTCTAGGGAATCCATGAAATGAGGTATTTTATTTTGAATGGTCTCTTGAGGATCCACACATTATTTCTCAAGCAAGAGAGTGGCCTCAAAAACATTCTCAATTTGTCCAATAAGAGGTATAGGCATTTGAAGATCCTCAAATTCTTTTCATATGTTTAGATACTTCTACCAAATATCCTCTTCATTATCTTGATCTCTTTATTAAAGAGATACAATCTAAAGTGCATATTTAGAGGCTTCTTCTTCTTCTATAGTAGCTTGATCAGCGTCAACTCCTTCCTCAAACTCACATTCTTAATCATCCTTAAAAATTGAATTATGTTTGTCTTAACCAAGAGGAGTACCAATGGTTAATTCCTCATCATATACACTAGAAGAATTTTCATCATACTCTCCGTAAACCTCACTTGTAACTGTAACTTCTTCTTGATTTATATCCCATAAGACAGGTTCCCCTTTAAGAAGGGAGATGGTGGGATGGTGATCAATATGTTCATGATTTTGAGAGGGAGTATGAGGTATGGTTTATGGCTCATAAATTATATTGGTAATTGAATGAGCTTTTTTCCAACCTAAGGTCTTGGTAAGAGAAGTATATTCTAATAATTATTGAAGAGAGACCAAATTGAATTGTGTTATGAGTGCTTCAATATTTTCAACCACCACTTCATCCTTCTTATAACCTTCTTGAGGTTATTCAACCATTGTAACTTGATTTTCATAGTTCTTGACTAGGACTTTCTTGTTGTCTTGAATGCCTTCTTAGATGGAACTCCAAGATAGAAAATCTTTAGGTTCTTGAGAAAGGATAAATGGAGCTTGAATATGCAAAATGTTATCTTTGACTTCAATTTCCTTATCTAGGCACTCTTCCTCTTATTTTTCCCAAGACATAACTTCTTGGTTCTAAGGTGGGACTTTGAAACTAGTTGTGAACATAGGAATCCAATAGACAGGGAGGTTAGTATAGTGTTAGTCCAATAAAACCAAATCAAAATAAAACACTAAACACTAACACCTCTAGCCTAGACACTAGGGGGAGCATAGGTAATAAGATTACAAATGAGAACACAACTAGAAAATGAATTAAACCATTCTTTTATCTTCCTTGTATCTCCAAAAGTGATTGTTAAAGTGGCTTGCTCAGTTTTTTGCATCAAGAAGTCTTTATCAATGAGGCTCCATTTTCTCCTTCTATCCTTGGTTCCTTGGCTTAGTTGGTTGGCTTATGAATTTGGAATGTTAACACTACCTGAATCCTTCTTTTCCTCTATTTGAGTATTATAAATTTGGATTATAAGAGCTTTGAAGATATATGTACATAATAATATTACACCAAGATAGATTTGAAGATATTTTTGCATAATAACATTACACCAAGATAGATTTTCACCTATTAAAGCATAATAACTTTACACAAAAAAATATTTGCACTATTTGAGCATAATAACTCTACACAAAAATAACTTAGAGATCAATAGGTATGGCTTTGTATTTATAACCTCCAACGTTAACCCTCACCTAAGGTGAGTTAAGGTTGAGTTTAAACATGTAATGAGTTTAAACTAACCTTAGTTGAGTTGAGGATAATTCTAGCTGAGTTAGAATTTGTCATGTAATTATTATTTTTAATTATTAGGTATGTCTTGTTAGGTGTGGAGCCTGATTGTCTTCCAAGATCAGAGGTTAAAAATTTGATGTTATTTTAGTCAAGTTTTGGATCCCATTCTTTGTATCCACAATGGTGCAGGGGGTTACATGGGATCTGAGGGATATGTGCCCTAGTGGGGGTTTGGGAGAAATGCCCCTGAAGAAAAAAAAATTAAATTTCCTTGTAAAATTGTAATTTTGTAGTCAATATGGGCCATTGATTAAAGGTTTCCATATCTGATGTAGAGGTTATTTTTAGGTGTTTTTCCCGTAAAATGTATTATTACATGGCTAAGATGAAATAGAAAAACAAAATATTGGACATAGTGAGGAGGTAGAGAAGGTAGAGAGGTGTAACAAGTTTTTTTATAGGATTTATTTCTCCCTTGTATTACTGGATATAATATACTGGACAAGTTTGGTGGATGTAACCCATCTTGGGTGAACCACGTTAAATCTAGTGTCTTCTATTTTGTGCATGTTTATGATTATTTTTTCTATTTTTGATTGATTCATTTCATATTTTCTCTTGGATGTGATTTGGGGATAAATTTGTGTTTTATTTTATCCTAACATGTCTCTCAAATTAGATATTTTGAGATATTTTGGGATAACTTGACAACTCGTAAAGGTAATGATGAAAAGGATTAATATTTTGAATTTTTGAATTTCCATTTTGAGATATTCATTAATTTAAAATGGATAATTTAGATAAACATTAAATCTAGTTTAATTATTTGATTCATTTTTACTAGCATTTTAGCTCTTCTAAAATTTATTCAAGTACCCCGCTTTGGGTCCATAGGTCATAACGGGACTGAGGATGAATCCATGAGAGTTTATTTTTTTGAATCATATGATACCCCAAATAGGGATGCCTCAACATGATTCTAAGTATTAATGAATAGTTTACAAACAAAATTTGGGCATTTAGTGATTCCTATGTTTCACTTTCACTATTTGGTAGAAATCAGTCTGAAGTTTGGTCAGAAGCCAATTGTGGCTAGAATGGGGTATGTACAGTTTGCCCCTATTTGGGAAGGCATTTTAAGATATAGTAATAGTAAAATCTTATCAAATAATTTAAAATGTGTTAAGAAGGAAAGAAGATAATGATTAAATATGAAGCTCCAAACAATGTTTGGGAAGCTTATAATTATACCCCCTCAAAGGAGTGGCCAACACATATGATTTATGGATGGTACCTAAAAAATAAACAAGAATAATAATGAAATTAAACCATGGGTTAGATTAATCCAATTAAGACAATACTTGCACGCATTGATTTAAGAAATTCTAATTTTACCAAAGGTGGTTATAATCAGTAATACAAGTTGAGAAACTAATTTTCCCAAAGGTGGTTATAATCAGTGGCACATGCATGTGCCCTAGTAGGGTGGATGATTATAAACAATTATTTTAAAATAGATAGTTATAATCATTAAGATGACCTAGATTGAATAATTATTTTTCATTGTGCCCTAGTAGGGAAAATTTGATCATGATAAATTGGTTGTGCCCCAACAAGGTAGATTGGCAAACAAGACTCAAAGATATAACCTCTCATATAGATTAAATATGAGTGATAAAAAATTTAGATGAAATTATCTAATAAATAAAGAAGACACAAATAACTAGGCACATAAGGATTCATTAAGTGATGCAAGAGATGATTGAAAGAATAAAGGTGGTTAAGCTGACTTGAGATACATCATGTATCCAAGAATTGCCTACATATTCTACATAGACCTCAAGCCAATGTAGTTCACCCAAACATGGGATAAAATGGAATGAGGAATAAAATAGAATAATAATAATTGATCAATTGGAATGATTCATCTGTACATGCCAATGTAGAGATTCTCATCCTTATTAGTATTAATAGAACTAAAATGGTAAATGGGTTGATATGATCAAGTAGGGTAGGAACATTTGCCAAGGTGAACCAAAAAAAGTTTTTGTGGCACAATTTCTTGTAATATTTCCCAAGATAATTTTTTTTTATCACGTGATGGTGTGCATCATGATATAAAACACCATGATGACCTATCCATAATGTGCATAAAGACTAACTCTTGATCTAATAAATAGTTGAAAATAATGAATCAATGATAAAAACCATGATAATAATGTTGACATATGAATATGGATGGACTCAAGAATAATGCACAAGGAATAACTTAATGAGTGCATAATACCGATTCGAGGCACAAAAAGGAAATCAAACATATAGGCAAACAAACAAAAAATAACTAAGAAAGCAAACATATAGAAAGATTCATAGTAAAAGAAATAGAAAGCATTATTTCGTTAGCAAAGTTAATATCTATGCATGAAGATTCAATGGAATGATAAACAGGTGGTTCTCCCGAGAATAGATACATGTAAAGGGAAGGTCACACCCCTAATGGAAGTGGAATGTATTATAACTAATAATGGATTTTCCCAAGAAGGGTAGATTGATGATGATTGAAAAGGTTTAAATAGGATAAATGGTTTTAGATTTTGGGGATTTATAACTCTCAAAGATTTTATAATCCAATTTTATAATTTTTAGGATTTTTAAACGTTATGAATGTTTTTTCAATATTTTAAGTATCTCAACTCGATCGAGAATGACAAGATACTAAACACTCCAACTCAAAAAACAATGAGAGCATGGCTTAGGTTGATCATAAAATGGTGACAGCATTCAAACTAAAATTGCTTATAAAATGGTGAGAGTGTTGCAAAAGGTAGTTAAGATGATCTTAACATGAATTGAGCACTACCTACATGATCCTATTATCACCTCAATCCACTATAGTTCTACCTTATAGTGGAAGAATCTGACTAGGTAGCACCAAGTGCATGAATTTATGCAAATGGTAAAGTATAGAAATATGAATGGCAAGGTGATATGATAATGGATAGTAAAGGTGTTGTTCCTAATTTTACCATAGTCAGTTATAAAGTATGAAACAATGACATAGTTTAATGATACTAATTTTCCCAAAGGTAGTTATAATTAATAGCATGGAGTGGGATATTGATTTTCCCAAATGTGGTTATAATAAATAACACTCATAATGAAATCAAATAAAAAATGAAGGATGGAACTACCAAACCATTGTAATACTAGTCCATGATACTACCTCTATCTAGAATACTTAATCAACTATTGAAACTACATATGAATCCCTTGGTAAATATGCCTGAAGAACCAATCAAGCATAACCAAGGGCAAAAGGGTGGGTAGGGTGGGTCAAAAACAACTTTGTTCAATAGTGAAAGTATGGTAGAATAATAAGGTGATGCAAAGGGAAAGGTAATATGATGTTATTATAATTAGATATAATGGTAATAGGTTTGCCCAAAGTAATAAGGTAAGGTAAATTTTAGGGTTTGAAACAATGGAAAGATGAATGGAAAATGAAAATGGTAAGGTAATTGTCAAGGCAAAGATATGGTTTTGTTGTTCCTACTGATGTGGAGATGCACATCCTAATCAACACATGATATAACTAGAATAGTTAATTATTTAATTTACTATCCCACATGCCTTCTAAATATTTTATCTATCAATAAAAATTTAATTATTGGGACTATAATAATTTTGTTGTGATCTTCATTGGTCATTTATTTTATATCCTCCAAACTTAGAGACAAGATGTCTTTGTAGCCTTTGTAAAGGAAAGTACATATAGGGATGGTAAATAAAGGCAAATAGTGGATAAAGGTATGATTTTGTAATGTAATATAGGTGCATAATGAATAAATGGATTATAATGGAATGTATAATGATTAGTTATAAATAAAAATTAGGATTTTTAGGTACACACAATGTTGTTGATTCCAAATTTAACATAATTATGTTTGTGGTAGGGCCAAAGACTTTTGAATATGCTCTTGATAGGCCCACCAAAGTTTTTTATTATTTGGGTCTAAGAGTATCTACCATTTGATTATGTTTTAGAATGTAAGATGTGTTGATGTTATCTTTAATAATGTCTTCATTAAGTAGTGAAGAACTATTGTGCTCAACTATTGGATCCTCGAAGAGGTTTTCACCAATGAAGTTGTTTTGTTTATCTCATAGCACCTCCAAGAAGTTTTCACTAAGGAATGTTAAAATTTGACATAGATTGTCTTCTATCACCTCAAATAAGGTTTCACTATAAGATGCTAAGTTTAGACTTTTATTGTTTGTTAGCACCTCTAAAAATATTTCACTAGGAGATTGTTCTTCTTCTGCATGAATGTGGTCTTACCACCCTAATATTCTTCAATTGATATATCTTCATGGATGTAATACAACAAGGTGTGATGTTTTTGGTCTCAATCAACACTTATGGGAGGTGGAAAGTCAATATGATGGCTATGATGGCTAGTGTTAATGGTATGTGTAATGATAATGGAATGGGAAGAGGTAACACAACTGTTGTAGAAGATACTAGAAGAACTTGTGTCGATATTGAATTAATCATCCTCAAAAATAGTGGAAGGATCACAAATGTAATTAGATTGATCTATAAGGCATGAATATGCAATATTTCAATAACCATGAATGTATTCTGATTTTGTATCTGAGTCTAACTTAAGGGAATCTGAATCCAATGTAGAGACTGACATTTATTCTACTTTTAATGTTAAATCTGATATCGGTTCAAAAATAAAATGACTTCAATTTTGATTCTTATTTTATTGTGTATGATTCTATAATGATGTGTTGTTTAATTTTTGGTAGTAGATAAGTAATGTCTTATGATGGCATAATGGGATCTTCAAGAATAGATTCATCTAAAAAGGGTTTGACATAGCCTAGCTCATCTAGGTGAAGCCCCTTAAAAAGAGGGAATAGCTCAAAGGGTGACTACATAGATACTGGAATGTCAAATTGAGACTCCTTAATAAGGGGAAAAGGTTAAGAGATAAATCCATAAAGACTGGCTTATCAAATTGAGGTTCTTTAAATATAAGATAATGATGAGATAATGATTTGCCCAAATATGGTTATAATCATTAATAAGTGACTCAACAAAGACTGGTTTGTCAGAGTGAGACTCCTCAACCAAAGGGAAAGGATTGAAAATTTATTCATCATAGGTTGACTCATCATAGATAGGTGTTTCAAAAAAAACATCATGGATTGGTTTATATGTTGGCCTTTGTTGACAATTAGTTGTAAAATATCAGTTTTAAACACATCTTAGTTTTTGAATGATGGCTCTTAGAGAGGTAATGACTAGATATATTGGGGTTTGAAGATCATCATGTATTATCTAAATTGGGGAAATAGATAAAGGATGATCAGTGGTTGAATAATTATCATTTTGTAAATAGGCTCATCAAATATGGGCTGAACAAAGGTAGGCTACTAGTCTAAGATAGTAACTATGACTTATCTAGTTGTACTTATGCAACATTGTTGGGATAAGGATCTACCAAATTTGGAATTACATAGAATGGTAAGAAAATGGCATTATGAATCTTGGTTGCTAATGCAATCTAAATGATGAGCACATGGAATGGTAATGGGTGGACATCGTGAAGCTTGGTTGCTAACATAAACCAAAATACAAGGGACTAGAATGGTAATGTATAGACATTACGAAGCTTGGTTTATATAAAATTATTTCCATTTAATTCCCCATACATTTAAATAAAAAATTATGCCATAAAAGTAAATCCCTCTCATCTAAACCACATGTTCTAAATTAAATCATAATTTCTTCCCATCGAAGAGTGGATTGGTTGGTGAAAAAGTTGGTGTCTGATGTATTTGTGTATTATTGGTGGAGCTAAATGTGCAAAGAGAATGGGTTTTACATGAACTTCAATCCTAGAAAATTATAGAATAAGTCATGGATGAAATCAAAAATCATCCTCAATGGGGACATGTTATTTAGTGAGATTAAACTTGATGTAGCATGGATGAGAATCCAAAGTAAGGAAGAAACATTTTAAAAGGCTAGAATGATAAGTCATTTTTTTGCAATATCTGAATGTATGTGGTCAACCCAAGGCCATGTGTGCAAACACATTTTGAAAGTCAGTTATTTGAGAAATAAATATGGAAATCAATTTTATTCAAGAAATAATGTTCCATTTTATTTAACTAGTAATGTTGATTCCCATGTAATTATTATTTATGTATTGATTCTTATATGTACTTATATTACTAAAATTGTAAATGATTCTCATGGATTTTAATATGGTTATTGACACACATCCATTAATGGATTTTTTATCATGATACCAATAATAACTTTTCTAATATTGAAAATTACAGTGTTGATTTTCTTGTAAATTAAAATGTTGTCAGTGATTTGGATGACCCCAATGATCCCAAAATTCTCAAGATACACAAAATGATTGACAAAGCAAATTTCTCTCTTCCAATTGATAATAGAAGTCTTAATTTCCTTGATAGGATTGTCACATATGGTTGTAACATGTTTAAATAAAATAAAAATTTTAATAATGGATATATGAATCATCCCCATGCACAAATTTCCCAATGTGTATATAAGATGGTCACAGGAGTAGTATAAGTTATTCAATTGATTTTTTGGAGAATAAAAAAATTCATAGGCATGTTCCACCATAAAACTAAAAGTTTAAATTCCCTTATAAACATAAAATTTGATCAAAGCATGTAATGTTTTATCATTATATGGATAGATGTGTGACAAAATATGTGGACCAAGAATAGTTTCCATGAAGAATGATCTATAGACCTTGAACTGAAATTGTTTCGGTGTCCTTTTTTTTTAATGAAATGTTATATGTAATACAATATTGCATCCTTGTAAATATCAATGTTGAGTACATGGAAATATAAAAAAATGATTTGAAATCTAAAAGTGTGTAAACGTTAACAAAATTTTTCATTATTTGATTTTTATTTGAAAGTATTATGGATAATATCTTCAGACACATAATGTTTTAAACATCTAAAAACCATGTTTCATTAAAAACATTTACTTATCTTCTCTAAGACTTTTTATTTGGGTAATGAAAAGTAACATAAATAAAATAATTTTAGTTAACCAATTCAACACACATGGTGTTAGGAAATTATGCAAATTTCACATACTTAAGACACATTCATTTTCTTATTTTCTAAATTTCACAAAATATAATGCATGCATGCATGCATGTGTGTGTGTGTGTGTGTGTGTGTGTGTGTGTGTGTGTGTGTGTGTGTGTGTGTGTGTGTGTGTGTGTGTGTGTGTGTGTGTGTGTGTGTGTGTGTGTGTGTGTGTGTGTGTGTGTGTGCGCGTGCACGCGGGTGTGTGCATGTGCACACACACATGTGAGTGAAATGAAAAAACTATAGTTCACATTCAAGGAAGACACTATACATATGTAAAACTAAAAAACTATGGAAAATGAATCATAATAAAGGAACACAATAATTATGGTCATTATTACCATCATTGGAGTTAGGAAGCATGGATGTGGTTTGAATTTTTATTAGGATAATCATGCAATGGAATATAAAGTTTTTTTTGGCTTTGATCTTTTCCTCATAAACTTTGTTTTGTCTTACATTCCTATAATTATCTACTACTAAACTAATAATGCTATTGCTTTCAACAAATTCATATACTCTCAATGATGCATTTTGATCCTTGAGCCACATCTAAGGTTACTATTTATATTTCCTTACACATTAAATATAAATATTTAGCTCTATATTCTCATTTTTTAGTTAAGATATGGCTGTATAAATTCCTTCAATGCTTTTCTTCATGTTGTCTTCCCTATCTTTGCTAACCTTTTTTTATTTATCCCATGCATCCAACATGCCCTTAAAATGGATTAGTTTTCATTCACAAAGGTCATCATTGACCTTTACATTCATTTATTCAATAATTTCATATTGGTCCACAATATTTTATGGGGGAATGGGATTTGGCATCTTGGAAGCTATAGAAAATTAGAACCATGAAAGTTTAAAAGGTAAATGTCACTAATAAAAAAATAGACATCTAGTCCTATGAAGGGATGTCACATGATATTTTATTGTTGGGATATTTATAGGTTATGATGAATGATCCCAAAACATGACAAAATATATTTAGTTGTCAAAATATAAATAATAATATTTAAATTAAGATAGTCTATCCATTTTACTAAAAAAATACAATGTTTCATAATTTAAATTATAATATTTTGAATAACTATTTAATAATCATCCATCCTCTTTAATAAATCTCAAATAAAAATTTTAATGGGGAAAAAATACAAAAAATGAATTGGAGATAACTACACATTTCATAGTACAAACCATAAGAACAAGGGAGCTAGTAAGTTTAGATACTATGCCATGAACTACATATCATAGAGAGTACAATTAGTTATCAAGGATAACGGTAATAATGGTAGTCCATGGTGAACTTATTGCTTTGCTTATGCTTAAAATTGAGAATAATGACCTTATATATGGTGTTTTGTTTACAAGTAACAGTTTTAAAATCTTGTGGGACCCATCAAGGGAAGGATAATGGGATAATAAAATGGATGGAGTGAGGGTAGAAAAGGTAACCAATAGGCACATGGAGATCAATTATCATGCTAATAGTTGAGCTCCACATGCATACTGGTTACTTCATCTACCCTCCCTTTATCCATTTCATTATCCTATTAGCCCTCTATTAGTGGTTCCCATTTATTACATCATTGATTTAGAGTGTAACCAACTATTATGTTCAATGTGATCTTAGAATTGAGTATGTAAGAAGTGAGGTCCATCAACAAAGAGATAATAGGCTAAAAATTTAATGAAGTGATGATAAATGGAATAACTAACAAGCATGTAGAGGTCAAATGTTAGTATGATAGTTGACCTCTATGTGCCTATTGGTTACCATATTTATCATCAATCTATCCATTATGTTATCCCATTATATATTTGTTTATTTTCCCCACTTATTAAATCCTCAATTATAAGCATAACCATCTAGTACATTTAGCATGGACTACCAAGTATGATGGTGATGAAATATGAAATCATCATTTTCAAATATATAACCACTTCATGGAATATAAGGGTTTAAAACTATTTTAAGGCCTATAAATGAAGGGATAATGAGCTACAAAACAAACATATCATGGTTAGATAGAGTAACCAGATGGGATGTGGAGGTCAACTACTAGCATGATAGCCCATGCTAAATGTAATGTTTTGTTACATTCAAATTCAATGATCTAATAATTGATCCAACCCAAATATTTAATGAGTGTTGAATCTAGTGATTCAATACATTCAACATGGATGATTCACACTTACATTTGACATATGCATCCCTATTGATTACTCCATCTACCTACTTTATTCAGATAAAAAAATAATAAAAGAAAAATCCTTATAAAAGGTAGCTTATTTATAGGATAAGGATTTCTTGTTGAGCATAACCAATGATTACATTCGGTGTGGACCACCATGATAGACATTGACCCCTAGTTGGTCACCCTCATATCCTCTATCAATTCCCATAGTTGATACCATTTTACATAACTGAGGGCATTTCATCCTTCCCCATCCATTTATAATATAAGAGTTTTTTGTTAATTTTTTTATTGTAAATAAAATAAGTAATTTTTTATGTTATATGTAATGATGCTACAAAGATCAAAATGGAACATGGGAATAACACAAAAGTATATTCACAAATTTTACTTTTCAAATTCAGAGAGCATAATACATTTAACTAACATTAACTTATAATTATCCTAGACAATAACATTACATGACAATATTAATAGACCTTAACGAAACAATGAAAAAACATTATTTAATGAGAGTTGACTAGTTTTATGGGACCCATTGACACATCAACTAGAATTAGAATTCATATCAACCATTACCAATTGATACATTCAACATGGACTGTCATGTTGTTCATTGTACTTTACGGTCCACTTATTTCAAACAAATTTTAAATGTTGAGGCATGGAAAAATTCTATGAGAAGTGAGTATGATGCATGGGTCAAGAAAATAAATTTTCAATTGGTTGATCCTCCAATATTTTGTAAACCAATTAGCTGCAAATGTGTATTTCATAGTAAATAAAAACTAGATGGTGCACTTAACAAGAAAAAGTCAAGGTTTATCACTCAGGTATATATATTGAAATGAGGAATTGAATACATCAAAACCTTTGCATGTACATTAAAATGGACAACCATTCAGACCATGTTGGCTATGGTAGCTCAAAGTGAATGTAAAGTTCACCAATAAAACATCAAAAATACATTTTTGAATGGTGATCTAAAGGAGATGGTGTTAAAACACAAATTTTTATTGTAAACAACCAAGGGAACAAAGTGCGAAAACATAAAAAATCACTATATGGTTTGAAACAAGCCACTTGAACATCATATGACAAACTAGTTGAGCACCTCATGAACATGAACTTCAAATGTTTTGAGTTTAAAAATATAACACTTTTTTTCAAAATAGTTGAAAAAATGGTTGTATCTTAGTAATGTACATTGATGATCTTCTCATCATAATCAAAAAATAAAGATACACTAAAAATTCAAATAAGAGTTGATGAAAAACTTTGAAATGACTGATTTGGATTATCTTCATTACTATTTGGGTATTGAATTAATTCAAAAACTAAATTATATATTCATCACTCAGAAAAATTATATTGAGAACATTCTAAGTAAGTTTGTAATGAAATATTTTAAGCCTCTCAATACACCCATGGAATAAAATATGATATTGACCATAGAAGATACCATGGATTTTGATGAAATAATTATCTTGATCATTATGTTCATTTTGATTATCTTGAATATCATGCTCCAATGGAAGCACATCAACATAATCATATATTTATACATATTCATGAATAGTAACATGATAAAAATAATAAGAAATGTTAATTATATCCATTTTAGTTGGTATAATAAGAATTTGATTATTCTCTATATGGGTCCCACTTAATCTAGAACTATCTCTTAGATGTAGAAGTGAACTATCCTTCTATTTAACCTTAAAAATATAGTTTACAATATCTATAGTAAAATGGTATAGAGATATACTAAGGCATAAGGGTGATAAATTATCTCTATATTATGCCAAATAAATTATAAACTTATATATAACATATGTTTAATTTATTAAACTGAGATAGGCTAAAAATAGAAAGTAAAACTATGCTAGATATAGAAATTACAAATGAATAATGTACTTAGTTTGTTATGATGATAAAAAAATTATATATCTAGAATAGGTAGGAATTAGATTATAATAAGATTCTAGAATAGTCACCAACTTTTAGATTGAGTGCCTCCAAAACTATAGACACTAGCATTATCCTTGGACATTAGCATCATCATTATTATCTTAACTAAATACATATGTCCTATAATAAATACCTTCACTAAAAAGGTTAAAACCACCTAGATGATTATGGGTTTTTCTTCATCTTCACTTTGGTGCATTCAGATCTGGGTCATGGACTGTGCCTCCTCATGAAATTGTAAAACCCTAGTTGATCTTCATAGTGAACTTGGGAAAAATGGGTTAGTGGTCACATGGTGTCAATTTGACCCAAAATACCCATATATCAATGAGTGTCTCCTACATATCCACTACTTTGAATAGTTCCTTAGACTAATATAGTTTTCCACTATGTGTTAGCTTGTGTGTGAATCATACAATGTGTGATAGTCAAGTACAATAGTGAGCTAGCTTGTAACTCGAAAAATATATCTCTTGGGTTACTCATTCAATACTTAAAAAATGTATATATGTGTTCCCTTTTATAGATATTTAAATAAGAGAAAATAAATAATCTTTGATCAATTGAAATTTTGATAGGATGGTTTGATTAAGTTACCTTGGTCTCTTTGGGTCTTTTTCTAGGCGAGGAATGGATGAAGAATGATTGTGAATATATACCACTAATATCAGGAAATATCTCACACTAAAGAACTTAGGTTGACCATTAGGATACATTACATTTGAAAATTATATTCCTTAAGGGCATTGAACACCTCCATCAAGGTAAGATACTAGCATCAATGCAGGGATCTAGTACTAAAACTTGTGTCATGATAGTTAGAAATAGGTATGTGATCATAGCCTATAGGGGCATGAGATAAGCATTTTTTAATCATTATAGGCAAGATATAAGGTTTAAGTCATCAACATAAGACTGTTCATACCAATATATAGGAAAATGGGCACAGGATAAAGTATATACAAGACTTGTGAAAGTGGGAAAGCTCTAAAAATGAGAGATACAACCAAGGTTTGAGTTTTCCAACTATACAATATTGAGGTGATATATAATTGTTAAATATAATCTACATTTTCCCCATTTAATATAGTTATTAAATTATTGGTTTCAAGGAAAATAAATGCATACATGGTTGTGTATAACACATATTTCCTTTGCCTAAGTCCAAATCAAGTGATTTATTGGTGAATGACCTAGACTAGGAACATGTTTACTATATATAATCAGCTCATACAATATGAAATTGAAATCATTTTAAATTGATTAAAATTGAAAGATTAAGTTTTAAGAGTACATATGTGTATCTATGCAACTGCCTTGCATATTGGCAAGTTGATTTGAAAAGATATATCATTGTAAATATTTGAAATTTATATTAGGATAAAGATATATAAATGTATAAATAAATATGGATAGAGAGATATTGGAAGGCACATACCCCCAACATTGGAGAAAAGGTGAGTTGCCACCTGGTAGTTGAGATCATATCAAATGTGCAACCTAATGATACTTATAACCATGTTAGTGTGAGTGAACCAAATCAACCCACACTATCAAAATGGTGAGGTTGGATGATATAATCAATTCCAACCTAAAATCTTTGCAAGATTGAGTGATTTAATAATGTAGAAGATGGTCAATACTTCACCCAACTCTTTCCTTTCCAATGTCTTTCAACTGAAGGTTCATATGACCATTCAGGGTCTCACAACTGATTTCTCCTTATTATGGATTTAATTGGTCTTATCATACTCTATTTGGTCCTTTGATGACCTCTCTTACTCTTTTCAACACCTTTCACTACCTATTCCTTATCCTTGGCAACTTCTCTTTATACCTCAGTCACTTATAGTAGCCCTTTTCTATACTAATTCTACTTTTACAATTATGTACTACTATACCTTAACAAACTAGTATTATTTTTATATGCCCTTTATTAGTCTTGGTCTCTCCACAAAATTTTAGGTCTCAATTCATTTTTAAACACCCTTTCTTGCTCTTTTAAGGCATAATTAGGTCTTTTTCACACCGATCTCTACACACTCCACTCTCCTGGTTCGTAAATGTATGGAATCAACCCAAAAAATCTAAAATACTTTTAATATCATCAATACTAATAAAACAACCAATTTTGAGATAATTGTATTATTTCAATCTCCATAAAAATATGTTTCTTGATTGAAACCCTAGTTTTTAAATTAGACAAGGTTTGTAGATGTTGTGAGCACACAGTTTGCTCTCACACACTCGATGAAGGGTTTAAAATATTAATAGTGGTTGTTTAGGATACTTGACACACATGAAAAACTCTTACAACCTTTAGTTACCTCTTAATTAGGGTCTATTCAACCCTTTAAGAATATTTATGGTATCCCTACACATACAGTTATAAAATATAGGGTTTGTAGATATTTATTGAGGGCTTGATTGATCTCAAACATTATTAGCCTTAATGAATGATTAAATTTGATATATACACCATTAATCTACATTTTAAAACTTATAATAACCATTAAACCTCCTCTATTCACCTCTTCAATGTATTCTAGTTCACTTTTAAACACATAATCATGTGTGTTGGCTTTGAGAACTAGTTCCTATCACTAAATCTTCCAAGTAATGTTGTCCACTCTTGAACACAGATGGTATGCATATTAACTCAATCACATACCTTTCCAAATCAAGAGCTCTATACACAATTGTTTCTAAAACATACGTTTACAATGTTCCTTGAATACATAGTTGGTACAATCAACTATTATAAGGGTTGTCAATGTCCTCAAAGGATTATAAGTAATCAATTTATCTTAAAAAATCATTAAATAATTAAAAAAAAAAAAGAAGCTTACCAATACCTTTTGAAAACTGTCATGTCCCCTTTTTCGTGGACATTGACAGGCTTGATGATTAGCCTATTATGCGACCTTCGTAGGCTGATTGGATGGATAGAGGGTCATGATGGAGATTGGCTTGGCTTTGATTTACAGAATTCCTATAGTTGGCTCTCATTCAGGTTATTTCAGATACATTGGACCTGAGCTCCTATTATTTAGGGATATTTGACATACAACGGAGCACCCTTGTTTTGATATGGTCATGTGCAGAATCACTCCCTGGTTCACCAGCTTCAGACGGTTTGAGGATCCAACATGTATTGAGGGAGATATTAATATTTGATTGATTTAATCAAATATTAATTATTTGGTCTAATTTTAAATTAGATATTAATTAATTATTAATTATTAATTAATTGGTCTAATTTTAAGACCCAAGTTCTAATTTGAGGAATTCTAATTTTAGAAGCCCAAGTTCTAATTTGAGGAATTCTAATTTTAGAACCCCAAGTTCTAATTTGAGGAAATCTAATTTTAGCCAGCACACCTTTGGAAGGGTACAAGAGTTCTCATGGGAGAGAGTATGATTCATGATTATTAATTGATTATTGAAAATTGAAGAAATTATTCTGTGAAGACTGAGCCAAGGGTTCCAGGATTCCATTGCAGTGGAGAACGTCAACTCTTCATTGTGTGCAATTTAGAGGCTGTGAAATATCAGCTGATTTATTACCAAATTGAGAAATAACTTTATCCAAAAGTTATCACAGAATTTCAGGTTTGAGAGATAACTTCACTCAGAAGCTATCACAAGGGTTACAGGTATTATCATTATTTTTGGGTTTTGATTCAAGAATTATCCAGATATAGATCTTTTGTATTAGCCCATAATTCTATAGATCAGGATCAAGCATACAGGTTGTGTTATATCAGCGGCCGTATGGATTCCGTACAGATCCGTGAAAATCTGTACGCATCAATAGAAAGTTTAGGTACCGACGTCGGCGAACAGTTACTTATAGAGACCAGCATCGGTTGACATACAGCCGACATCGGCGAGATAACGACTACAAATCGACCGATGACGGCAGTATAACCGACGTCGGCGACTGTGTTTTTTTACACAGCAGGCCGAGATGAACCAGATTCAAAATTCTTTCCCAGTTTGCAGAATATTCAGGCTATTCAGGCCATACTTTTCAATATTCTTTGTATACTTGACATAGGATCTCTATTGTAAGCTTATGAGCAAATAAAATAAGAGTTTATACTGTGATTTCTTTATCTATTTGAAGATATTTTGCAAAAATTCAGATAAGCAATTCAGAGCTTTGTTTTGATATTCGAAGGGATATTACAAAAACCATAAGAATAACGTTGGTATTTATGTTATTTCAATGCTCTATGAACTATCTTTACATAATTATAGTGTGTAGGGACTGTTAGGGCTTGTTGTAGGAAGTTTTGTTCTCACAATGGGATTTCAAACACCACACGAGATTCGTCAAGATTATTAGAAAATATCTCCTCTATTAGAATAAATAAACATTCATTTTGAATCCTTTTTTATATTATTATTCCATACTTTGGTTACTCTTTATCTGAAGATATCTTATTTTATAGGTTTGTTTGAATCATTAAGAAATGTAACATGAACAAAACACAAAAATTATTCAAAACACATCCAAAAAACATGATAATAACTCATCAAATCCAAAAAAACTTTAGAACACCACACAATGATTATTTATTCATTAAACAACAACACTACAATCAATTTCCATTATCTATGCACAAAAAATTGGGTTATCTTCAAATTATCAAAAATCTAAGGGTTTAATTCTTGTCTTATTGAGCCATAGCCCTCTCTCCTTCAAATACAAAATTACAAATGAATTAAAAACCAAAATTACATGTCTTATATCTATCAAAACTATCATAACTACCTTTAATAAACTACTTGCAAGAAGTTTACCCATAACACAAATATCAAAATGGGTCATTCTGTACAAGTGAGGCTAGAGAATATGTTTATAAAACTAAAAATTATTTATTAACTTTCCCTAACCATATAAAACCTTAATAACCTTTTTAAAAACTCCTACATTATCCTTTCAGTGCCAATACATTCAAATATTCAAACTGTACAATTTGGTGATAAACTCAAATTTGAAACTCCAACCACCATAGGTACTCTTTAAGCACTTGGAAATAATTCCATAGTGAATTTTTATATTACTAACATTAATATAGCACCTAAAATTTTCTTTGGACCCCCTAATCACTTTAATTAGACAAAATTTGCATATATATGGTTCCATGAGTGATCCTCCTGCATCATACTCCCAAGGGGAGAAGCAAATGAAACTCAGAGAGAGTTTATTATCCACACATATTTTTAGCTTGATCCTTTTGTATTTGAGGTCAACATTCTTCTTCCTGGTAGTGGATTTAACAAACTATTTATTCTCAAACTTACCATGCTATTGGTTCCAACTCCTTGCACTCTTTTACTTATTTAAAATGATATTTGTTCTGATTTTGAGCATGATATGACCTATTTGCTACTTCTTCCTCTTTCTCCAATTCCAACAATACTTCTTATGTGTTATAGTTTCCACTTCTTTATTGCTTTCTTTGTCATCCCATTGTATGTATGCATCTCTTGACACATTTTTATCCTATATTCACATGCCTGCAACTCAAACAACTTAACCATGTTGTTATTCACCTTTTCAAATTCAGATTTTCCATCTTGTACCTTTGCTCTAGCTATTATTTGCATTTGAATTTCTCATCTTGTATCCAAATTACTCCTCTTATTATTTTCATAGTTTTTGTAATATTTCTTATTTCTCTCAACACTTCAAATGGTGATTTCACGTGTATGATTTCATTTGAAACATGAAACTCTAGGGTACTACTTCCTTCCTTCACCTATTATACCTATTTATTCTAGACACTTGTATCATCATGATCATGATTTGAATAAGAATATAGACCCATATTCCACTCCTTGAAATATTTCACTTTTTTGGCCTTCACTATGATTGAGTAGTCCTTCATTTTGTTACTATGATGAGTAAGGTCTGCCATCTTCATTATCTCCTTCAACACATTTGGTTTACTCAAACTACATTTAACCTAGCTCATACCTTCTTTCCTAGAAATCACATCTTCAAACAACAAACAAGGTATTCTCCTATTCAAATCAATCTATGACAACTATGTGTAATCATCTTCATACCTTATATCATGATGCAAAATGTTTAACACTCTTGCTAACCTATGAGAGATAACTTCCAAACTTTCACTTACCTTTTATTTATGGTATTGACTTGGTAAGTCAACATGAATCTCTCCTTTTGAATCTTCTCCCTTACTCTCCCATATGTCTTCTTTGAATATTATGACATTGTCACTCTCTAAAACTTGAACAACCTAAAAATCATTACTATATTCTTGCATTCCTAAATGCCAAGCTAAATCATGACTTCTCCACATATAACTTTTGAAAACTATAGGTCTATCACTAATCAATGGATTAACATGCACAACATGAAATTATAAAGCTTCCATGAATTTACCTTGAGAATTTAATTTTATCATGTACACATGCATCCTTTTGACATTATTTTCATGTTCTCTTCTCATCTTTATAGCCTTGTACCGATCTTCATCTTGTTGCCCACCTTATTGAATTGATGTCTTACTCCCTTGACATTTATCTCTTGTAATACCACTCTAATTTACACATAAGTATACAAATTTATCAATTATATTTATATTTCCTTGACTTTTACATACCTTATCCCATTTAATGTTTTCTTGCTACTTGATCTTTCATGAAGTTTCTTCACTTAACATGCTATTCCTTGGGACTGTAGCATTATGACTATACCATCATGATTTTTATCACATTCTTTGATATTTTCCTTGTTACCTATTTGTCCTTCCTTCTCATGGAGTTCTATCAACTCTTGAGTTTTCATTCTTGTCTCTAACTTGTCTTCAACTATTTTTTTAAGCTACAAGTTAAATATTTACTTGCATAATGCATCTTCTTCTCTCTTATCTTATTCATTGATATTGTTTTGACTCTTTGGGCTGAGTTTTCTCTCCTTTTCCATCATTTCTTGATGAATTTTAGGTTGTATAGAATCAACCTTGTCTTTTTTGACTTCAAACGCCTATAGCTTCTTTATTTTCATGACTTGATTAGTTTCTTCCTTTGCTTCAGCTATATACACATCACAAAAAAAATTATTAGTATCAAAATTTGGAGCCTTCTTGGACACTTTTTGTCCAATTCCTCCTCTTGTTTGGTATCATTTGTAAAACACTTCTTGTTTATATTAGCTACAATTTATGTTCCTATTATTTTGATATATTCTCTTTCTTCTTTATTTTTGAGCCCCTCACTCTTACCTTTCATTCTTTCTACCAATGTCTTCTCACAAATATCAATTTCTCCATTAAATTTAGTGACTTAATCCAATAATATTTTCTCCTATTGGTCATCTTCAATGTCTAACTTAGTGGACTCATACCTTTCCATGCTCACCATCTCAAAACTACTTGCCTTCTCTTCATTCTTAGGATCTTTGATCAAGTTCAAACTCTCCATAGATTTACCAAGGTAATATTTGGTTTCCATAAACATCACTCTTTGTTTCAATCTTCATGCATCACCTTTCAAAGGTAAAAGAACATGTTTCACCCCATGTTTCTTTATTGTGTAAGTGCTTTCTTGCCCATGATGAACAACACTCCTATCAAATTGGCATGGCCTCCTTAGCAACAAATGGTAAACATCCATGGTAATTATATCACATAAAACTTTATCAATATAAATACCTATAATAAATTCAACCAAACTTTGCTCAATTACCATGATTTGATGTCCTTTTTCAACCCATGTTACCTTGTAAAGATGTGGATGTGGCATCCTTTTCAATCCCAACTTTTGTAACACCTCCAAAAATATAATATTATCTATACTTCCTCCATCAATCACCACTTTGTAACATTTTCCTTTTTATTTACAACTGCTCTTAAACAAACTTCTCCTTTGAACTAGTTCTTTAACTTGTCCTTTCTTTTCCAATAAAACTCTTCTCATGAGCAATGATTCTCTTCCCTCATGTCTATTTTATGCATGTGACCCTCTTGTATTTTTTTGACCATCCCTACAAAATTTTTAGGGACATTATGTTGCCCTATGTCCTCTATTGCAATGCCAACATTATCCTTGAAGGATGGTCTATGTGTGTTTCTCAATAAACTATCATTAGTTCTTGATCTATCAAATGCAAATGGTCTTACCTCATATGTATGGTATTTTGGTTTCATGTTATCTTGACCTACTAAAATTTGATTTTTTGGCCCAATGGCCTCTTGGACTATTTCTCCACTCTTTTCTCAAAATTTCCTTGGCTACAAAGGTTCCTCTTGAACTTGTTATCCTTTATTTCCTTCCACATATACTATATCTGAATTATGTACTCTTTCCTTGAGATCATTATCAATGGATTAAATTCTCATAACCAATGGTGAAATTAGTTATTTCATTTGACCCATCAAATTCTCCACCATTCCATCTTGATATTTGATCCCTATATCCACTCTTTTCTCCATGGGTCTTTGTTCTTGGCTACCTGCCTTGTAATTGAGTTAGAAGCACATGTTGTCCAATCTATCTTTAGCCTTGTAGAATTATGTCTTCTTTCTCCAATCACCCACCACTAAAATTAAACCAGCTCTGACACTAAATGATGAACATGATGGTCAATACTTCACCAAACTCCTTCCTTTCCAATGTCTTTCAACCAAAGGTTCATATAACCATTTAAGGTCTCGCAAATACTTTTTCCTTATTATGGATTTCATTGGTCTTATCATTATATATTTGGTCCTTTTCTATCCTCTCTTACTCTTATCAACACATTTCACTACCTATTCCTTATCCTAGACAACTTCTCTCTATACTGCAATCACTTCTAGTATCCCTTTTCTATGCTAATTCTGCTTGTACGGCTCTGTACTATTGTGCCTTGACAAATAAGTATTAGTTTTAGATGCCATTTATCAGTTTTGGTATCTCCTTGATATTTTAGGTCTCAAATAATTTTCTAAACACCCTTTATTGATCTTCTTAGGCCACTATTAGGCTTGATTAGGTCTTTTGCACACCAATCTCCACACAATCCACTTTCATGGTTTGTACACATATAAAATTGACCTAAAACCTATACAATCCTTACCTAATTAATACTAATCAAATGACCAATTTTGAGATAATTATATCAGTTCAATCTCTAGGAAAATATTGTTCTTGACTAAAACCCTAGTTTTTAAATTATATAGGGTTTGTAGATCCTGTGAGCACACAGGTTTTTATCACACGCTCCATAAAGGATTTAAAATATTAATAATGGTTTTTTGGTATTTTTGACACATGTTACCATCACTTATAACCTTAAATTTCCTCCTAATCATGATTTTTTTAACCATTTAAGATGATTTATGGTTTTCTTGCACATATAGTTATTGAATATAGGGTCTGTAGATATTTATTGAGGTTATTATTGATATATAATGTTATTATCCTCAATGAATGATTCAAGGATATGTATACACCATTAATTCACCTTATAAAACTTATATCAACCATGAAACATCCTCTATTCACCTCTTCAACATATTTTAGGTTCACTTTTAAACACACAGTCATGTGTGTAGGCTTTGAGATCTAGTTCCTGTCACTAAATATTACAAGAAATGTTTCCCACTCCTAAAAATGATTCATATGAATATTAAATCACTTAAATACCATGTAAAATTAATATCTCCATCCATTATTGTCTCTAAAAAATCATTTTACAATGTTCCTTGAATACACAACTGGTACAATCACCTATTATAATGTTTGTCAATGCCCTCAAAGGATTATAAATAATCAAAGGAGATTCAAAACTCATTAAATAATAATAAAACACTGAGAACCTTACCAATACCTTTTGAAAACCATAAGAATAATGTTGGTATTTATGTTCTTTCAATTCTCTATGAACTAATTGTCTATACTTAAAGAGTCATAGGGAACAGGTCTTGTTAGGGCTTGTTGTAGGAACTTTTGTTCTCACAATGGGATTTCAAACACCACATAGGATTAATAAATATTATTAAAAAATTCTCCATGTCTCATAATAAATAAACATTCATTGTGAGGCTTTTTTTATATTATTGTTCCACACTCTAGTTACTCTTTGTCTGAAGATATCTTCCTCTATAAGTCTATTTAAATAATTAAGAAAAGTAACATGAAAAGATCATATAATTTGTTCAAAACACATCAAAAAAATGAGATAATAAATCATAAAATTCCAATCAAACCTTATAACACCACACAATGATTCTTTCTTCATTAAACAACCACACTGTAATCAATTTCCATTATTTATGCACATAAAACAGGGCTATCTTCAATTTGTGAAAATTATAAGGGTTTCATTCTTGTCTTCGTGGGTCTCAACCCTCTCTCCTTCAAATTAAACATTAAAAATTAATTAAAAACCAAAATAATATGACTTATATCTATCAAAACTATCATAACTACCTTCAAACAACTACTTGCAAGAATGTTACCCATGACACAAATATCAAGATGGGCCATTTCGTACAACTGAGGCTTGAGAAAATGTTTATAAACTTAAAAAGGATTTATTCACTTTAAATAACCATATAACACTTTAATAGTTTTTTAAAAAACTCCTACATCATCCTTTTTATTCTAATACATTCAAATACTCAAATTATGCAATTTGGAAGGAAACTCAAATTTAAAACTCTAACCACCCTAGGCACTCTATAAGCACCTATAAATAATTCCAAGGTGAATTTTTAGACTCCTAACATTGATCCCACACATAAAAATGTCTTTTAACTCCCCAATCACTTTAATTAAACAAAATTTTCATACATCTGTTTCCATGAGTGACGGTCTTGCATCATTTAATCAACCCAACCATACCAAATTTTTTGGTAGATTAGCTCAATAAAATCCATAATAATCCTACATTATGGGTTGTTAAAATACATATAAGAGTTTTAAAATATAAAATTGATTTGTATTTTACAATATTATGCACACATTATATAACATATGGACCTTGGATATGTCTCATGCTCAAACTATGTAATAACAATGGTACTAATGTATATAATTCTGCCATAAATGTGAATACAAATCATATGATTTTGTGATTTATATAATTTATTATTTTTCAAAATTGTGGGTAACATGTTACCATAACATACCCCCACTATATATGGAGAAATATGGAAACTAAAATAAGTTCTAATGTGGAGGACATGTTTCCAAAACATTCCCCCACTAGATCTAGGTGTGAGAAATACTAAATAAGTGTAGAGAACATGCATCCAAAGAATGCACCCAGTAAATATAAAAAATGTAATAAATGTGCATAACATGCCTCTATGGCATTCCCCAATTGATACCATCCCACTGATATTCCTCTTTCCCCATTTGACATGAGGGAAAGATAGGAACTAGGAGTTACATCACCTAAAAAGGAGAAGACAATTGAATAATCTATGAATGTAACCACGTAGAATATAAAAGAACATGTCTAGGTAAATGTATCATTGAAGTGCATATAATAATGTGAGCACATGAAATCCTAAGATGCATGATATATATCATTGAAATGTGTAGATATAAATAGGACAAGCTCAATAAGAAAATAAGCACACACATGAGAGCACTCAAAATTAATTCAACATAAAATGGTCCTATGAGACTGAAAATAAGGGGCATGTTTAAATTATACATAATCAAAGGGATATGTTGTATAAAAATTCCCACAAAATCAATAATTACATGTTCAAATGTCCATATAAAATTAACAACATATGTAAATGTCAAAGAAAACATAAAAAGGTACGAGGGCCGCAAACAATAAAACATATTCAATTGATCAAACAAGTAATACAATAGAAAGGAAAGACACTCAAGGAAGTTCATAGAGTAAAACATAAGCAAATATCATAAACATATCATAGTATCCCATGGATCCAATGTCTTATAAATAAATTTCAAGTGAATAGAATAATGTAAGCACCCTATGAAAGATATAATCATGGATAAAGGCATCATGTGTAAGTACATATAATCTAAAACATGATAATGAAAATTGACCATATAAATATACAACCTGGAAGTATCATGGTAAAATAAGGTAGATACGCCCAATGTCCTAATGATATGAATAGAGGGAAAGCCTAACATCCAAAAGTGCATAAATAATGTATCTATGTATGCATGTATCACACTCAAATATAAATGTGAAACACATGAATGTAAAAGAAACTAATATGACATCCATCAACATGGAACTAACACATAAATGCTAAGGAGCCAAAAGAACATGTTTATAATAAAAATATTTTTTGGTTTTTGAATGTTATTCTTATGTATTTTTGGAATATTTGAAAATGAAAGATCATCCTATGATCCCATCCAAATCATGGTCATAAGTTTCACCCCATTCAAAACCTAATGTAAGGAATTGGTGATACTACCAAAGAGCATGTATATGTTTAATATTTATAACTATAATATATGTGATGTTATTTGTATGTATAATATGATTTTGAGGTTATGAAGTAGTAATATAAGGGATAAGGGTTTATTTAACCCATCTCTATGTGCTTTGTGTTTTATTTGGAACAACAATAGTATAAACATGTTAAGGTGCTCTGGATGTTTAATTATGGTACATAATAGAATATGAGGATTCTGTGGAATCCACTGTATGTTTTTAATGTAATGGTCTCTCATATATTGGTCACCTAGTAAAGGGTATTGCCTATTAGTTACACTTTTACAGTGGATTAACCTTAGTAGCTTTGATAAATAGTTTTTTGGGTATGGATATTTATTGTTTAAAAGGATTCTCATATGGAATTATAGAAGCCATAATTACCTTATTGGTGTGAATGCATTTAACACATTCATGCATTATAGAAGGTACTATTCAAAGTGTATGGATCTAAGGTCTTGCCAGTAATAATTCAAATATCCCCATGGAAGGTATAAATAAAAAGTTAGTAACCACTTATGCAAGATTAACATTTAAATTTAGGTCAATATTTCCAAGTTTGGGAGGTCCCACCGAATGCTCTAACTAATCTAGTAGAAATATGCATATTATGATGAGTATAACCCAAATGTGCAAGTAATGTCATGGTGAAAAAAATTTCACTTGCACCATTATCAATCATAACATTTTATATATTTTGGTGATCAAGGAATGATTTAATGAATAAATAATAAAAATTAGTTTCATCATCCTTAACCTCACTATCATCAAAATTAATAGCTCTCTAGACCATATGAGGTATATCTCGCATATATGTACCAATAATCCAATCCAATGGGTGTTATTAATGTGATGGAGGAAGATGTGTATTATATGCCATTTGTACTTTTGGTTCCTTCTTAGAATGATCTTACTAAGGATTATTAAATATTTGCATTTATGGTGATCAAGAGGTTGTGAACCTGATTCCTTTAGAGGATCATCAAATGGAATATTTTGGTTATCAATAAGGTCTTAGATATTATGGTTCAAGGTAAATAATATGTCATTATAATGTTTTGGTCCTGAATGATAATCACAATAATCATTCACATTATATCCTTTGGGTAGAGGTTGACTCATATCAACGTCTATAATGTAAGGGAGAGATATAAGCTAACACTCTATTAGCCATGTGAGTAATGAAGATGGATACTCAGGTAAACATCTAAACTATCTCCTTAATGCATTAGATATAACTAAATAATTAGATTGTTTTCACATTGTGTTAACTATGGTGGTTGCTTAATTTTTAGTCTTAGAAGGTGTTAGTTTATAACTCAGTTTGATTGTAAACTTGGTACTAGATGTAGATGTAACTGGTGTGTTTTCTATATACTTGAGATTCATTTCATAGTTCCATACAACATAGCATAAGCTATCAAAATATTAGAACTTATTGAAAATAATGGACTCATGTAAAAGAGAAAGTAAACATTACTTGAATATTTATTTCAATTCTTTATGTACCATAGTATTATTCATTTTAGCCAACATTATCTTGTAACTCAATACATATTCATTGATAGGTCCATTTGCTCCTTTTTTGATTTGGAAAATTTGACCATAGGTAACCTTTAAAAAAATATTAATAGAAAAGTGTGATAAAAATTGATCTATAAGAGGTTTGAATTATTTTAAATATTGAAGAGGTAAATTATATAACCACCTCAAAGAATATTCCTTTAGAATTCTTGGGAATAATTTGGTCAAATGTTTGCCATTGGAAGCATAGTCAAGGCATGCCACATAAAATGGATAAAATATGTATAGGATCACCTTTGACATCATGAAATGTAAACGTAGGTGCAACAAAAATAGTTGGTAAAGGGTGAAAATATATCTCAATTGAAATAGGGTTAGGTAACACATCTTTTGAATCAATAGCATGAGGAGATTTTAAATTGTTTTATTCAATGTTTATAACCTTGTCTTCCAATGTCTTTATAACTTGAAGTAGAGTTTAAACTTTAAACCCATTTGGATTTAGAATAGCAAGTTTAGTAGTAATTAAAGGGGATGTATACATGGTTTTAGTAGTAATAGGCATTGAAATTGGTATTTGTGTCGAAATAATTTGTAATTCCATGATAGATGTAATAATAACGATTTCAAGAATCAAAGGTTGAAATACATATCTTGTACTTCCACTAGATGTTGGAAGGTTGATAAGGATGGAATTAGTTGTACTATCTTTTAAGGATTCACCATCATTAGGTGATGAGGCCTTAGCCTTAACATGTTTATTGATTTCATCTCATGTAAAATAAAAAAATACATCCATTAAGATTTTATTATTATGGAGATGAGTGACCAATGCTTATTTATCTTCCATTTTAAAATGAGTTTTTACATTAATATTTTCCATTCCATCACAAATGAAAATATTAGAATTTTAAACAAAGTACAACAATCAGGAAACTAGGAAACACAAAACCCTAAACCACTTATGGTTTGGTGTTAAAAGGTCAAGTTCATATTGGATTCACCAAATGTTTAACTATAAAAACATAGATTAGGAAATATATGGTTAAAGGGGATAGACATAACCTAAGGTACAAGGGTGATATCTCTAGAATAAGCCAATCAAATAGTAAACATGAATATAACATATGTTAAATTTATTAAACTGAGATAGGATAAAAATAGAAAATAAATTTTTTCTAGATATGGAGATTATAAAGAAATAATGTACTTAATTGCTTATGATGTCAACATAGTTATTGATTTGGAACCTGTAGGAAGAAAATTGGAAGAAAATTTTGGGACAGTTACCAAATTTTGAATTGAATGAATTTGAAGCTATAGACACTGACATCATCTGTTGATGTTAGTGTCAAATCTATTATATCAAATGTGTTTGTTAAGAATTGTTACAATGTCTTAACATTAGGTTAGATTTTTTGGTAGGTTAATATATAATTATTGTTAATGGGGCATGCATCTGTTTAATAAAGACACCCCCATAGAATAAAGTTACTTAGTTTTAGTTTTTAGGTAGTTTTTATGTTTTGTGTTAATTAATTAGAACTACCTTACGGGTTGATTTCTTGTAGATAGTTGGTTATAGGATTAGTTGGTTTTACCGATCATGGGTAAAATCTATATAATCAATGTTTGCAATGTAAAAGGGTTATCAGAGTAAAGGCACCCTTATGTACTTGGTTTTTTTTAAATTAATAAAATAATTGTGCACTCATACTAAGCAGGGACAAGGTTCAAATTATTTGATCAAGGAGTTATCAGTGGTATTAGAGCTTGGTTTTATCCAGCACGATGAATTTTGGGAGCTTGGTGAATTTGAAAGAAGGCAAGGTGAAAATTCAAATTCATGAGAAATCAAATGGCATGAAATAAGGTATGCCGTATCAATAAAATATTTTATTGGTTTAAATGTAATGTCCAAGGTTTGAAAAATTATTAAATTATTTTAATTTTTCAAATATTTTTGCATTTAATCCTGTGTATTTCTCTTATACGACCATTTGGTCATTTTGGCCATTCATACTCCATTTTGTTATATTTAAACTCCTCATATGGCATTAAAAATGAATTTTTTAGCATTTAAATGTTATTAAATTCATTAATTTTGGGCAAAGATAAACTTGTACGGCCTGTTTGCATATTGAAAACCTCTGTATTTTTCATCTATGGCTTCAATTGTTGATTGCGTTCATTCTCAGCCTTTTTGAATCCATAAATGCCTGTTAATCTAGTTAAAACCCCTATTTTTAATACTCAAAGGAAAATCTAGGATTTTTTTTTATTTGTACGGCCAATGGTATGGCTTCCAATTCCCAGGCTGCAATTTGAGATCATTTCCAGCAAAATATACCTTAAAAATTGCTAAACTTAGCCAAAAATTAGATTTATACTATTTGTATGGATTTGTACGGCCATAGGGAGTGAGATCAGGTGTAGAGAAAAGTTCCAAAAGCTACCAAGGCATCCCAGGTAAAAATGGTGTAGGTTTAAACTGGCAAATATTTTTTTTATGTTTCTAAAGTTTTGGATATCAAAATTTTTTCCTTAAATGGGTCCCACGTGAGAAGCTTGGCTGAGAAGGATAAAAAGGGAAACATCTTGGATTTATTTACATACATGTAATTTTTTATTTTATTTTTTTAAATTTCCCTCATAGACAAAATCTAGCATAAGTACAAGTTTCTGAGTATTATACTTTGAAAGTGCTCTTAGAGCAACTGGTTAAAGTCATTTTGTAAGAATGTTTCAAAGAGGATCTCAAGGGTTCAAATCCCTTATTTTTGAAAGAAATTGCTTTAGAATATACTTTTTGTAAAAGGAATATTCCATTTTAAATCTATTTTTTGTATGCCTTGAAAGTTGTGAAAAGCATACTTATTGTATAGTGTTGTTTTAAAAATAAAAAAGGGAATTAAATTCTATTTATTTTACATTGTTGTTGTGATATAAGGGTGTAATTGGTGTAATAAGGAGGTAATTTTTCAACATAAGGGTGTAATCAATTGATTTTTGGTGAGATTAAGTGCAAAACCCATCAAAAATTCTTGTTTTCATTTTTTTCTCTATGTGGAGGTTAAGTGAAAAACCACATAGAAATAGTGTCTTGTGCAGTGAGTGTGATATTTGTTTCATCTCTTTTGAATTTTATTGCACTTTTATCTATTACACTTACTTTTAATTCAAGAGGCCAAAAACTCAAAAATTTCTTTCAGATGGTGATAGCTTAACAATTTCCAATTATTTTGATTAGAAATGATTGATGGAGGCTTCACTAGTTTTTAATGAGTTATGGGATATTGTCAAGAATGAGAATCCCACATTGCCAATAGAATAGGATAAATTAGATGTATTAAATTTGTGTTATTCTAAGGCCTTATCTCTCATTAAATATTGTTGTACTTGTGATACTTATGTACATATTGAAAATTTTCCTCATAATTACACTGCATGGAAAACATTGTCAGATTTATATGATAAGAAACCTAAGCATAAGAAGATAGATATTCATATGTAGTTGTTTACTTTGTCATTAGATGAAGATGGGTCTATGGGAGAATATATGTCTAAGTTGAAAAATATCACTACTGAGTGCACTAAGGCTGGGTTTGGAAAACTAGATGATGACCTCATAGTCATTACTACTTGGAAAGGACTACCTAGGTCCTATAGGAATTTTGTTGAAATATTACATGTATCTAACAAGATCATAGGCATCACCTTTGATAATTTGGCTAAGTTTCTCATCCAACATGACCTCTCTCTCCTAAGATATACAAAAAAAACTAAAGAAGCCCATGTTTTAGAGTCAAATCATAGTTCATCTTCATCTGGGCATCAAAATAATAGAGGAAATAGTTATAGAGGGGGTCAAGGTTACAGAGGAGGTAGATATCAAAATAGAGGTATGGGTTATTCAAATAACCAACAATCTAACCAATCACATTCATATGAAACAAGTGATCGAGGACATGGTCACAACTCATATAGGGGTAGAGGTCAAGGTAGATCAGACATTCAGTGTCATTGATGTGGAAAAATTGGTCACATTGCCTCACAATGTAGGATTCTTTTTGATAAAATTCAAAGGCCATAAAAAGTGACTAAGTCTAACTCTGCTCAGTATGTTCATCATGACTATGATGAGTCCAATAATGTTTCCCATGAATCTGCATTCACTACTTTTGGGCACATTGATTATATTGAATATGAGGCTAGAGATGAGCTCACAGATGTATGGGTTTTAGACATAGGAGTAACCAAACACATGACATTTAGGAGAGATTTCTTTTGGTCTTTCAAAGAAGCTTCTCTCTCTCCAGTTGCCGTGGCAGATAATTATATGCATACACCACTAGGACTTGGGTCTATTCAGATTTTCTTCATAATGGGTCTATAAAATACTTAGAGGATGTTTGGTATGTTCCCACATTGAAGAAACACTTACTTTATTTGGTAACTATTAAAAATAAAGATTATCAAATTATGCTTGAAAATGGGCTCATTTACATCAATTCAGTGAAAGATGATTATAAAATAATGTATATAGGAAATGAAGATGGAAACTTGGGGAGATTGCATTATAAAGTGCTTCTTCCCACTATAAAACTTGTGGTAGTTATTGACACAAGTACAGGTACTATGTCTACACAATGGTTATGGCATATCCGCTATGGACATTTGAATATCCACTCTTTACTGGATTTGTAGAGATATGGTATGGTGAGTGGGTTGCCCACTTTTCACAAAGATAGTATTCTTTATGAGTCATGTGTTTTGGGCAAACAAAATAGGGAAAATTTTCCTAAACAGTCATCTTAGAGAGCTAACAGGTGTTTATAGTTAGTTCATAGTGATTTATGTGACATGAAAAAGTCATCCATTGGTGGGTGTAGATAGTTTGTCTTGTTTATTGATGACTTTTCTTGGATGACCTAGGTATTTTTTATGAAAAACAAATATGAAGTTTTCATTAAGTTTGTTGATTGGTTACACTTAGTCGAAAAAGAAATAATTTCATATTTGGTCACTCTTTGTTTAGATAATGGAGGTGAGTATACCTCAAATGAATTTTTAGATTATTGTCAAGAACATGGCATTCATCACCAATATAGTAATGCTTATACTCCATATCAAAATGGAGTATCTGAACAGATGAACAAAACTTTAGAGGGTACAACATGTGCCATGTTATACTATAAACATCTTGATGATAAGTTTTGGGCAGAAGCCATTGGTACTACAGTGTATTTGAGAAATCGCTCCCCCACAGTTGCACTTTTAGGACAAACTCCATATGAGGCATGGTATGGGTTTAAACCAAAAGTTAAACACTTTAAAGTGTTTGGATGTCTTTATTTTACTTTGGTTCCTATTAAACATAGAACTAAGTTGGAACCACGAAGTCAAAAATGCATCTTTCTTGGTTATTCTAAAGATAAAAAGGGGTTTTGTTTGCTTGCATAGGATACAGGCAAATTCATAGTGAGTTGAGATGTAATATTTGATGAGTTTGGGACTATGAACACTGTAGAGATTGATTCTCAACTTGATAGATTAGAGAGGAAAAATACAAAAAGAGATAAGGGTTTTAATAATGGGGATAAATCTTTGAATTTATGGTATGAGACTCAAATTACTTCACTTTCCTCTCCTTCATCTACAAGTTCACAGGTTGATGACTTAGAAATTGTTGAAAATTCTCTAAGTCCCCCTTTGAATGATGCACATGATGAGAATTATGGAGTCCCTAATTTTAATAATTTGACTAAGTATCCAAAATGGGCTCAAAGTACTTTTTATTACTTGAAAGTAGATGAAGTTCATTTAATGGGGCCTAAGAATTCTTGAAAATAGGTAAATTATGCTATGGTTTCTACTATTTATTCCTTTGAGCCATCCACTTTTGAGGAGGCATCTACTAAACATGTTTGGCAATAGGTAATGAAAAGTGAGTATGATGCCATACTTATCAATAATACATGGGTTTTAGTTTATCCTCCTCCACATGTTAACCCATTGAATGTAAATGGGTTTATATGACTAAGTATAAATCCAATGGATCCATTGATAAACATAAGGCAAGACTTGTTTCAAAAGGATATGTGCAACAAGAAGGTATTGACTATGAAGAAACATTTGCACCAAATGCCAAATGGCATAATATTTGTATGGTGCTTGCCTTAGTAACACAAAATGGTTGGAAAGTACATCAATTGAATGTTAAAAGTGCTTTTTTAAATGGTGATTTATAGGAAGAAGTATATATGAAACAACATTAGGGTTTTGAATAGGTGGGTACTGAACGCAAAGTGTGTAAATTGATAAAAGATTTGTATGGGCTCAAACAAGCACCTAGGGCTTGGTATGAGAAAATGGATTCATACTTGAAATCCATTGGTTTTCATCGTATTGAATATGATGATACTCTCAATTTTTGAGTGCAGGGTAAGAAAATGGTTATACTTGTTCTCTATGTCCATGACTTGTTTATCATAGGTAATGATGAAAACTATAACAAGTCTATGAAAAAAGAATTAAAAGATGGGTTTGAGATGATAGATCTTGGACTTCTTCACTACTATCTAGGCATAGAGGTAACTCAAAAAGAGCATAGTATTTTCATTTCACAAACTAAGTATATTTCTAAGTTATTAGAGAGGTTTGGCATGAGTGATTGCAAACCTACCCTCACTCCTATGGAAATTAACTTCAAATTGTCTAAGGATGATAGTAATGCCTTTTTTGATGGCACCACATATAGATAATTGGTGGAAGTTTTGATATACTTGATGACTACCATGCCCAATATTTCATTGTTAGTTGAAAGTTTATCTAGGTTTATGTATGAGCCTAGATAAATTCATTAAAATGTAGAAAAATGAGTACTTTGTTACCTTCAAGGAATGAAAACATATGGCCTTGAATACCACCACAACAAGAACTTTGAACTTGTTGGATATTATGATGCAGATTTTGGTGGATGTGTGGATGACAGAGCGTCAACCACAGGATACGCTATGCATATGGGTTCAGCTGCCATTGCTTGGTGTTGTAAGAAGCAAGATACAATTACAAATTCATCAATAGAATCAGAGTATATTGTAGCATGGGATGCTTCCAGATAAATTTTTTACCTAGGTTGTATTCTTTAATATCTTTAGGTTTCTCAATTTGATCCTACATAGTTATACATTGATAATCAAAGTGCAATCAAGATGTCCAAGAATCTTGTGTTTCATGCCAAAACAAAACATATGGATGTCAAATACCATTATCTGTGAATGCTGGTGGAAAAGAAAGATCTCGATCCAATATATTACCCAACTGCCAATAAGATAGCTGACATTTTCATAAAACCCCTTGATCGAATAAAATTTGAAAAATTTAGAAAAATGCTTGGTATGTATCCAAAGACTTGACTTTGGATCATAGGGGGTTTTGTTAGGACTTGTTCCAAAGTCTTAACATTAGATTAGATTTTTTGGTAGGTTAATATATAATTATTTTTAATGGGGCATGCATCTTTTTAATAAAGACACCCCCATAAAATAAAGTTACTTAGTTTTAGTTTTTAGGTAGTTTTTTTTATGTTTTGTGTTAATTAATTAGAACTACCTTATGGTTTAATTTCCCATAAATAGTTGGTTATAAGATTATTTGGTTTTACTGGTCATGGGTAAAATCTATATAATCTATGTTTTCAATGTAAAAGGGTTAATGGAGTAAAGTCACCCTTATGTACTTGGTTTTTTGAAAATTAATAAAATACTTGTGCACTCGCACTAAGCAGAGACAAGGTTCAAACAAATGCGTAGGGATTGGTATGAGAAAATGGATTCATACTTGAAATCCATTGGTTTTCAAAGTATAATACTCAAAAACATATACTTATGCTAGATTTTGTCTATGAGGGAAAATTTAAAAAAAAAATTCCAATTGAAAATGAAATATCGGGCTTGGTAGTCTTCAAGAATATCAAACCTCCCACCAATTGTTTGTATGTGGTGCCATCAGAAAAGACACTACTATCATCCTTAGACAATTTCAAGTTACTTTCCATAGGAGTGAGGGTAGGTTTTCAATCACTCATGCCAAACCTTTCTAATAACTCAAAAATATACTTAGTTTGTGAAATGAAAATACTATGCTCTTTTTGAGTTACCTCTATGCCTAGATAGTAGTGAAGAAGTCCAAGATCTTTCAGTGTCCCATATATAAAAATTAATGGAAAATTATGTGACCATCAAGATGATTCTAGGTTTATCTTCAACTCTACTTTGGTGGATTTAGATTTGGGTTATGGATTATCATTATTCATTAAATTATAAAACTCTAGTTCTTCATCTTCATATTGACCTTGGGAAAATGGGTTAGTTAGATCATAATGTAGAGATAACACAAAGAAACCCTTTTTAAATTAGTTTTTCTTACATATACACTACTTTAAAGAGGGCCTAAGACTAATATAGTTCTCCCCTATGTATTGGATTATGAGTGAATCATGTAATATGTGATGATAAAGTACAATAGTGACCTAGCTTGTAACTTGGAAAATATATCTCATGGGATATTCCTTTAGTAATTTATGCCAATATATATTTTTTGTCTCTATGACTAGTATGTAAATAGGATAAAATATGGTAGCTTTTCTAAAATTAATGATTGATATGACACTTTTGATAAGTTTCCCTGGTCTCTTTAGGTCCTTTTGTGGGTGAAAATTTAATGATGAGTGATTGTGAATATATAACACTCCTATGAGTAAACATATCACATTAAATTACTTATGTCAACCATTAAGATACATTTCATTTGAAAATTAGATGATTTTAGAGAACTAAACACCTACATTAGGGTGGGACACTACCATCGACATAGGGGTTTGGGACTAATGCTTATGTCTTAGTAGTTATAAAATGAGGTACAGGATTAGAAATTGTAGGGGAATGAGATAAACATGTTTTCATCATTTTTATAAATATATAAGGTTTGGATTATTAACATAAGACTATTCAGACTAAGAGATAGGCCAAGTGGCACAAGATAGATTAGATGCAAAACTTTTGAAAGTGGGAAAGTCTAAAACTGAGAGGAAAAATCAAGGTATGAGTTTGTTAAGTGTACAAGACTTAGGTGTTATATAATCCATAAATATCATCTAGGCCTTCTTAGATGGAATAGAATGGAATCATATGGGTATGCATAATGATAGGACCAAAGGTGAAATTATTAATTTTGCTTTTTATTTGGAAATAAAATATTAGATACAAAACTTTAATAAAAAAATATCAAACCCCAGAAGGATGAAACCCTAAGAGAAACCTAATCTTTTATAGGGTAAAATATGTGTATTGTCTCACTTAAATGTGTTAGTCTAGTTTTTATCAATATAAAATATTAATATATAACTTTGAAATTTAACTCATATATTAAGTTACTCCATTCAAGCACATTTTTAATGTAAAAGATCGAGATTGATTCATATTGTTTGAATAGTAGAATAGAATAAGTATATGAATTAATAAGGAGATAAGATATTTATATTTTATGGTTGATTTTTTTATCACGGATATATTTTGAAAGTGAAAATTAGGATAATTTAGTCATGTGCTTCATTCGGTTCTAATACTAATTCAATGTCTATGTTTTGTTAATTTCATAGGATTAGGTTAGTATCATTGGTCGATAATCACCTTCAGGTCAATACTAAATTGTGATGAAGTAGGGAACTATGATTTTATGGTAACCTATGCCTATATTTTATTGATTTGTATTTTTAATCTAGAAATTTGATGATTTGTGTAATTCTAGAGATCAAACTCCTTTTCATTAAAATCTTATAGGTGCTTATGAGGGATTGAAACCTGTAAAATTAGGGAAAGTGTAATGTGATGATGTTACACTAATCACCTTCATATGATGATTAACTACTTCTTATGTATCTGATACTCCAAGGATACAAATCATGCCACATGTAGTTCTCATACCTAGTATGATATTATAATTGTTCTCATTTTCTATATGTATGCAGCTAATGATGTGGCTTTGATACTTTGAAAAAAATTATTTGACTTGGATTTAGATTGATTTAGACTTGGATTTTTACTAATTCTATTTATAGGTTTAAACCTTGGGAATATTGTGATATATTTTCTCACTGCATAATAGTGTATATATGTATTCAAATAATTGCCCATTTTTTGAATGTGAGATTGACTTGTTTATATATTGATCAAATTGAATAACTTATGATACCATCAATATAATAGCATAATGGGCCAATCCTATAGATTGGTTATATTTTATAAAATAGTTATTTCAATGAGAAGGTCGATACATAAAATATGATGTTTGTATTGACTAGAAATATTGATCAAATCTAGTGGAACTAACATGGTTACAAGTAGACATAGCTAAGAGTCTAGAGATGTCTCTATAAGAAATTTAGTGGGTTTGAAATAGATAGTTATATTATTGTAGGTTTGTATCATCAGAATATAATGGTTGAATCATAATATAACATGTAGGTGTGAGATAATGATAGGTTAGGACATTATTTGAGTCCTTAATCCATGCATGGTAAATGTGTATCTATTATGATTGATTCTTGGTGGACTAGACATCATTATTATGAATTTATATTATAGGCCACCTTTACTTGTAATTTTTATTTTTATTTGGTCAATATGAAAACCCTTTTCATGTTATTGACATGTGTAAGGGATCCCATTGATCAAATTAACACAAAATTTACCTTTAACTTTATGTTTTGTGGCTAATTTGTGGAGTCTATAAGTTTGCATATGCATGGGATTATACAAACCATATTATTGCATGTAAAATGTATTACAATTGAGGTAATTATTTAAATTATCATATTTTTTACGGCCACATGACATATGTTCATCCTATTTTATTTTATAAGATTTCCTTAATATTTAATTCATTTGATAATTGAGGAAAATAGTGATGAGTACAAGTGGCTTGAAGGATGCCACCATTGTTGAATCATGTTAAGGTTTTGTCATGATGGATTATTGTTTTGAGGTAACCATGGTTGGTTTTGAGATTATGGGCAATTTTTCAAGGCTTGGAAGTTTTGTTGTGAACATTTTGACATTAATTTTATGTGGAGTTCATGAATTATTTCCATATTAGTTAGGTGAAGTAACTAAAAATTGAGAATTTAAAAATACGTAATTTTTTGACATACCTAAATGTTGTGGCCTTTGGATCCATGGATTCATTCAATCTACTTAGAAAGTGGTCTACATAACCTAAAATTGTATGGATCTCAATACTTCAAGGTTCTATTATGTGATGCTAGCTACTTTTTATCGAATATCATAGCATTTACAATCTAATTTTTTTATTACAATTTGGGTAATACCTAGTAAAACCTTTCTCTATCTTATTTTTTCCTTAGCATATGAATCATGTTTAGATTTGTGGTGAAATAGCTTATAATCATTTATTTTATATCTTTTTTAGAGTAGGTTTTCATTATTTTACCATATTTATTTATTATTTACCTTCACACAACCATTAGAAGACCTAACCATGTTTTGGGAAGTGTGCCTTGAATCCTTGGAAATATAAATAGTTTTCATCTTTTACATACCCAACTTGTGGTTTCACATCCTTGTTTCAATATGGGTTTCATTTAACAAACATGGGTTTATTCCTACTATTATAGCCTTCCACATTCCTAGCCATGATCCAAGTGGTTATCCATAGGTCGTGGCCATATACAAGCTCATTTACTAATCACATCCCTCTATAAGATTAACCACAATCACCATTCTAGTAAATGCCTTTTTATTTTCTTAAAAATTCCTCACTTACCCATTCATGTTTTCTCAAAACCACTCATGGTTTTGACCCATTTTTGTATAGGTAAAAGTTTTTTTTGGAAAATTTTGCTATTCTAATTGTATGTGGTTTCAATTATTTGGAAAGGGTGGTGTTTTAAGTTTTATAAAAACTATAATAAGTTATTAGAAGCTTATGCCACAAATTAATATTGACATATTATACCAAGTCTTTTAAGAGTTGTGGATGTAGTTTTTTTTCAATTATAAACATTATGAGGGGGATACTTTTTTGATTGTATTTTATAAATATAATATAGTGTGGATAAATACCTTTGGTAAAATTTGTATTGTTCTAAAAACTCTTCATATTTTCTCTAGACAAAGACAATAGGGTTAGGTCTAGTCTGGTAGGTGACCAAACCCCCTCACAAGTAAAAACATTTTTTATGTCATTACTTTCCCACATTTTATTCAATCTTCTTTGATGCATAATATATTGTTCTTGAAATCCTAATTTGATTTACAAATCATGTATTTGTTGACATTTTCACTAGTTACTCTAGACACATTCTTAACCATGCTTGATGTGTTTTGAGCATGCATTATTTTTAACATTCAAGGGGGAGTTCATGATATCATAGTTTGGGGGGGTATACTATGTTTTTAAGTCACTTTCAATTATTTTTTTCAATTATATTCTTATAATAACAAATAAAAACACATCATTTAACTTCTTCACAAAATGGATATAAGTTTAATTAAACCTTTAATGTCATTTTATTATCATGAACAAAAAAATTAAAATACAAATTAGTATGACAAAAGGTTTTTACTGCATTACAATGGGGTTTAAAATTAAACTGACTATAAATATCGTAAAATATAAGGGTTATAATCATAGTGATGGAGCCTATGGATTATGTTGTCTTTCTATGTATCATGATCTCCTCTTCTATATAGAACCTACCAAATCACCAAATGAAGTGTGGACCATTTTGGAAAAGCTTTTTTGGGAAGAAATATGTGATAAAAGGTCACAAAATATAAAATTAACTTATTAGCCTATGTCCTAGAAACTTTGACACCTTTTAGGATTTATTCACCAAGATCATGTCTTTGAGATTGCAATTGAAAGAATGAGAAATAGATAAGAAATATGACCAACTTTATTTTTATACTCTCTAAGATAGTTCTTTATTACTTAATCTTTGTATCTAGTCGCTAAGGCACTAAAATTGCTCTAGGCACTACATGGAATATGCCTTATTTATATGAATTTTTTGTTGAATTGACTTGGGATACAAATAATTTAATACATATGGGCAAATTGAATTCCTCAAAACCTCAAGCTCTAATTATTGGGAAAGAGAAAGAAAATACTTCATACAAAGACAAGAATAAAAAGAACACATATTAAAATAATAATAAATAATCAACCTCTTCCAAAATAACCACTAAGAACTCCTCTTAGAATGATAAACCTAACAAAGAGAATGTTAAGTGAGCCTACTATAAGAAAAATAGGTAGGATGAACATAATTGTATGATGAAAATAATTAATCTCATAACCTATCTTCTAGTTAAAAAAAACATAGGTGTTATTGAATCTATCGACCAAAATTCATAAACTTAATATTATTCTAAGGTAAAAGGCAAATGTAAATAGAAATAAAATGGATAGTCTCTTTCATTCGTTACAAATCCAAAATCTTCATGGGTTATTGACTCAGGCGATTCTCACCACACAGGCTCTTCACAATTTGAGTTTTCTTCTTTAGAGCCTTGTAAAATATCTTATGTCACTTTGGGTGGTGACACTTCAATATAATTTATAGGGATAGGGTCTATTAAAATGTATAAAAGAACATTCAATAATGTTTTAAGTGTTCCATCACTTTCAACTAATCTCTTATCAGTGTACCAAATCACACACATCATTAAGGGCACAAGGGAAGATTTTTAACCATATTGAATCATAAACAAAGAGTTGAATAATGATTCTATAGTATTAGTGGATAGGGAATATCACCAATTCAATTTATATACCTTATCACATTTTTCACCTAATTATTCTCCAACTACATTGCTGACTCATTCATATGGAGTTTGAAAACTTTGGCATGAGTGGTTTGACCACCTCAAATACCACTACCTAGAACAACTAGTTAAAATTGACATTATCAAAGGATTACCATGAGTCCATTTATATAAGGGTATTTGTGAGGGTTTCACCCTTGATAATCATCCTAAAGAGGAATTTGATAAAGTCAAAACTTGGAGGGCTTTAAATGCATTAGAATTATTACACATTGATATATCTGGGCCTTTTCATAGTCTATCTTTCATAATGGTTATGTATGCCCTTAAATTAATAGATGATTTCATGAGATAAACATGGTTTATCTTCCTTAGTTAGGTATAAATCTAAATTTTTTGACAAGTTTCAATATTTCAAAGCTCTTGTAGAGAAAAAATTAGAGAAATCCATCAAGGTTATTTGAATAAATAATAGAACTGAGTAAATCAATAGTAAGTTTGATAAATGTTTTACCATAGAAGAGAATGGTTTATAATGGATATTTACTTATAGTCCTCAATATAAATAAGTTTTAAAATTCAAAAATAGGTCCTTGGAAGAGATGGATAACTATATGATTCACACTAAGTCACTTTCACCATAGTATTGTGGTAAAGAAATCGATTATTATTTCTAAATTTAGGATATGGTTCTCCACAATGCTTTAAAAGGAATAAATCCCTTTAAATATTGGTACAATAAAAAATCCATAGTTGATCAGTTTAGGGTTTTTAGATCTCCATCTATGACATGCAAACCAAATAATAAATGCAAGGATATCAAACCCAAAACTAAGCCTTGTATCTTCAAAGAATATCTAGATGGTGTCAATGGGTACCAACTTCTTCATTCAAACACACATGAGGGGTTTATTGGGATAAGTGTTAAATTTTAAGAGAGTCCCAAAGAAAAAATACTTGACACAACATTCACTTCATTGGACTCAATTAGATTTGATTCAGATGATTTAGTTTAACCTAAGCACATTCAAGAGGTTGATGACACTTCTCATTATTATAGTGAGAGTAGTGATGGGGAATCATCTCCATCCAAATTTATTCACACTTTAGATGATGATGTTTATATAAATAACTCATCCACTTTTGGTCCTATTTCGGATACACATACAATGTAGAGCACATGTACATGGTTTGGGGATCCATCAAATCATAGGCAGACATATTCAGAGTTTTAGTGTGATACACGAGATTTCTATGCCTCTATCTCATATCCACAAGATTTTTTGGAGGCATAAGGTATTAATAAGTGGTATTATGAAATTAATGAGGAGTACAAGTCCTTAATAAATAATCATACTTAGTATTTGACACTTTTTCCTAAGGGAATAAATATGGTTTGATGCATATGGATTAATCATACCAAGTATGTATTAGATGGGTCTGTTAACAAGTTTAAGGCATGGTTGATTGTAAATGGTTTATCAAAGGTTCCTATAATTTATTACACATAAATTTTCACCAATCACAAAAATGAACTCCATCAGACTCACACTTATTATGATGTTCATCAGTTTGACATGAAGAGTGTTTTCTTCATGATGATCTTGAGGAGGATATTTACAAGGAGCTGTCTCTAGGATTTGTTAAAGATTCTTCCATTGTATGAAAACTTCCTAAATACATCTATTCAATCAAATATGCCCCTCATGATTAGTATTATAAGTTGTATTGATCCTTTCTTATAATAATATTCACTAGATGTCATTCAGATATGAATGCCTATCTCTTGTGATATGATGATTCGCTCTTGATTCTAGTTCTTTATGTTGATGATCTTTTGATCACTAATAGCTCTAATTCATATATTTTAGAATTTAAATAATGGGATATTCATGATATATTTTCCATGATAAACTTGGGTTTGTTACATTAAATCCTTTAGATGAATATTTCTTAGTCTTACTTAGGGATCACTCTTGTACAACCCAAGTATGGTCTCGACTTAATTTCTCAGTTTCACATGATTGATTTTAAGTCAAATCTAAATCACTTTTTATTTAGATTAAATATATAGGCATATTGTAATTAACCTCTACTCAATTATACATTGTATTGACAAATTTTGGGTAGCCTTATCTAATTGACACATACTAGACATGACATACCATATGTAATGGGCCTAGTCTCTAGATTCATGAAGAAACCCCATGAGATGTAATAGAAAGAAATTAAGATGATTTTAAACTAAATTTAAGGCACACATAGATTTGAGATTCACTAAAAAATGGCACTGACATTGACTTCATTAGATATACTAACTCAAATTGGGATGGTGATATTCATAATTACAAGTCCACTTCAAGTTACAATTTCTCCATTGGTTCATGTCCAATCAGTTGGTCAAGCAAGAATCAAAATGATATTTATTTATCACATACTAAGGAATAGTAAATGTGGGATATAAATTATTCCATTAAGGCCATATATATTTAGTGGATTCTCATAGAGTTGGCTATCTAGTTTAGATGACCTATAATCATCTACTGTGACAACCAGAGTACTATTTATATTTTTACGAATCTACTTTGTCATCATCGGACTAAACACATAAATATTCACATGTACTTAATAAAATAACTCATTCATGGGTACTTAATTTATCTAAGATATTTATAAATGACAAATAAATAACACACATCTTTCCTAAAACTTACATAGAGATCAAGTATCTTCACTTGTGATCTCCTCTTGAGTTTTGGGATACTACAACACCATCTTTTGGGGGGTGATTTTAGCCTCTTATTTATGTCTCTCATTTTTGGAGAGAGTCTTTCCTATGGGTTTTATCATTTTATCTACTTTATTAGAGACTAATTTTTACATAGGTACCTCATTAGGCCTAGATGTAGGGACCCATTTTTTACACTACCTAACTAAGTTGTGCTTATGGTTGGTGTTAGATTAGGGTTTTATTATTTTACCATATTTATTTATTATGATATATTTTACCTCACTTAGATTTTTCCTAATTTCATAGATAATATTGATTATGTGTATAGGTTGTATAGATGAGTAGGAAGCAACTCCCATGACTGACTACTATGGATGTGGGAGTTACTCCTCTATTCTTGGTCCTATTGACCACCTTTTATGGATGAGTTACTATTATATTCTAAGGGTATATTGACTATATTTTGTAGAATATTTAATTACCCATATCTTATTTATAATTTTCACATTTGTGAGATTTGTTAATGTAAGTTTGGTCTTGAATCCAATTTATTTGTGTAATATTCTTACATTGTGCATTTCATTTGCTTTCACATACTTCATTTTATGTAATTATTTGGCTTGTGTGTTCACACTATTCATGAATTTGACTTATTAATGTTTATAAGTGTTTCAATTGATGTCAATTCCAAGGTTGATGTCATTAATATAAGTTACATCTAGTAAAGATGCATGGTGAAGTGGTATGTGACAAGGAAGCCATGTGGGAAGAGAGAATTTGAAGGTAACCTATTATCTCTCTATTGAGAGAGAATTTGAAGGAAACATAATTATTATTCTAATTTAAAATTCATGATTCAATTCATCTTGATGACTGTCAATGTTGTCACAAAGAGTTTTGATGATCAGGTTAATTTAAGTTTGTTTTGAGTATTAGGTGTCTTGAGAAGCCTAGTCATTACACTAGTAATTACATGAACAAACCTTGTGAGATGATATTATACTTTTGTCATAATGATATGGATGCATATAGGCATAATAGGTAGTACACAATTGTTTGAGCATGCATATGAGGCATTGGTGAGCCTACAAGGGTAAGGCCTACATACCTAGCATGCAACTAGACTAGTTCTATCTATTGCTTGATCTAATGAGGTATCATGAAGTTTTTTAAAGGCCTATAAAGGATTAAAATTATATTTTGAGCATGTTATAGGCTGATTGATCATGTGACTAAGGTTTTGAGTGTATGAAAAGAGGCTTGAAGGTCAGCTCCAAGACCTAATATGACTTGTAGGTCAAGATCCAAGCAAGCAAAGATAGAGATGGTGGCCAAATGAGGTATGAGTTTAAAGTTTAAAGATAATCATGCACAAATGAAAATTGATATATGTATGTCATGTTGGTTTAGGTGTGTTGACCAATCATGAGGTCAAAGACTACAAGAAAAGGCAAGAAAAAATGTTTCAATGTTTCTCATATGCATATAATGAAGGGTTCTCAACCCAAGGACTTTCATATGTTCAATGTGATGTTTAACATTTATATGAGAACATAATATATTAATTTTATATGTGTAAGGTTCCTAAATGAAAATTACAAGCATTGTTTTTTGGAATAAGGGGCTAAGATTTATAAATGATCATTAAGACTATAAGGTGGTTTAAACATCTCTAAGACCCTAACCTTAACCCAATATGAAAGATATTGCTGAAAATGGATTAGAATGTATTGGATGACCTATTTTTATTATTTAATCATGTATTATACTCTCCCAAGTACATCTAGGTGACATTGGTTTGTCATGTGAGTGAGTGGACCCTACAAGAAATGCTTTATTTCTTAGAAATTTGCTATAACATGAAGAGTTGACCAAGTAAAAGTTGATAATTGGATGGATTTTAAATCTCAAGAATTTTATTTTATGTCCATGATAGTTTTTAAGAAGTTTCCATACCTTATATGTGTTAAAATTATCATGAAATTTGACCTATTACTAAAATGCCTAATGGTATAGATAGTGAAAAAAACCAGGCATAAGTGAAAATGAGATTAGGGATGTGTTATCATTGACTAGGGATGAATCCAATTAAATTAATAGTTTTTTCAAGACATAAAATACATGTTCATGGTGGATATATGTTTTGGAGGTCAGTAAATATGTTGAAAATGTTGCTTATAAGTTGACCTATCTAGTGCAATAAGATAATGAAGGTGTAAGCTGGTGATATTGGTTTAGAAGACCAATATTGACACTTTAACATGGTATATTTATATTTAATATTTATCTAATTATATAATAACATAATCCACATGAATCAAAAGTCCCTAAAAGTTTCTATATAGGTGTTGAAAGTCATTATCCCCATGATTGTGTTTGAAGGTAAATTGATAGACTTGGGTAAGCAAATTACAATGATGAGTTGGAGGTACTTTGAAATAATTTTATGAATTTAATGGACATGATTTTTTTTTTATATTTATAATATCTAATATTTAGTGTAAAAGTTTGAAACATCAAATCCAAAATGGCTTGTCTGGCTGAGTAAGCTCTGTGACACAGGAGGTCAATAGATTGGTCTACAAGACCAATAGTTGGCATTAGTGATTGTGATATTTTTAATGTAGGTTGATATAAATATGATTTAAGATAATTTTAAATACATTAATTATTTTTTAAAATGTGTTAAAAACTCAAGGCTCTATGACTGTGTTTTTAGATCAATTTACAATTCTAAGTGAGCTACTTGAAGAGAATGGTTTGAGTCATTTTAACCTAAGTTATGAAGTATAATGAATATAAGTTAATTTTTATTATGTATATGTATTTTTTTTGTAATTTTTTTTTCAAATTTATATTTATGCTTCAAATTTTCAAAATAAACTTTTTAGGTATGCACAAGCCTAAGATGAACAATACTAATGATGTGCTCCAAGTAGTGGTTTGAGCCAAAAGGTGTTTTAGAACCTAGATGAAATTATAAAAGGTTTATTGGGATGGAATATCATGTGTATATTTCATTTAAATTATTTTAATGATCTCGAATAAGATCAAAAGATAACGTGTGCTAAGAAGGCATAATGGGATGAGATCTCCATAATACCTAAAAAAGAGATGAGGCCCATTTAAGAAAGGACAAACCTAAAGGGACTTAAAGAAATTTTATCCATGTCTATTATATATATTAAGAACAATTTAATGTCTAACATAATAAGGTAATGATGTTTGGATGAATAAGAAGGAGATGAATAATAATCTTGTAAAAATACTTGGCATTTTTAGGCCTATCAATATATAGTGAATAAACAAATAAGTAAGGATATTGTAGAGTAAAAAGAGGTATTGTAGATCATAATAAGAGGATATAGGATCAGAGATGAAAATTTTATATAGGTTATTTGTGTGAGGATCAAGGTCATATGACCTAATCAAGTCAATAAGAGGGTTAGTTGAGAGAAGAAGGCTAGAGGCCAATTTGAGAAGAATAGAAGTGTGTGAAGAGATAAAGAAGGAGATCATATTATGTTGTATTAGAAAAATAGTATTTTAAAGGTTATAAAGTTTTTTAGGTGTATGAGTTGGTTTTGATTCATCTATGGGGTTGATTCCTCCTTTGAAGTGGGTGCTTACTAAAGTCTAGCTGAGGTGGTACTTAGGTAGTTGGTGTTGGTGCTCCATGTGAAGTTGGTGCTTCACTAAATTTGGTGTTTGTCTTATAGGAATATATTCCATTTGCATCATCAATGGGTTTTATTCCCATTAATCATTTCCCACATACATATTGTGTTCATGTGTTTAATGCTCTTTTGAATTTATGCTTATGCTTTCTAAGATGTACATGTTTGTCTAAATGATCTATGATTTCTTAATTAAGATTATATAATAAAGTTAAGAAGATTGATTCACCCCATTCATTTCATTCATTATGCTTTCAACATTTGGTATCAGAGCCTATTCCTTTGAAATAGGTCTAAGATCCTAAAAGAGATCCTAGAAGTAAGGATGGCTAGTCAACAAGCTCAAGGTGGTTTCTCAACCAGTAAGGCTCCATTATTTAATGGATCAAATGATTCCTTTTATAATGTCAGGATGAAAATATATTTTATATCATATGGAATTGATAATTTTCAATCAGTTTTGGATGGTTATATTACTTCTCCTATTCCACCAACAAATTTAGTAGGTAAGAAGGCTAGTGAAAACAACTACAAATAAATTAATGTTATTCTTTGTGGCCTATCAAAGGTAGATATTATGAAGGTGAAGATATGGCAAAAACTAAAGACTATCAATGAAGGAGACACCAAGGTGAAGATGGCTAAGTTATAGACCCATCAAAGATAGTTTGAAATCCCAAATATAAATGTAGATGAAACCATTACATATTACCTATTGAGGATTGATGAAGTTGTAAATATCATTAGAGGATTGAGAGAAGAGGGGAAAGAATCTACATTTTTTCAAAAGGTCTTCATATCACTAAGTCCTATGTTTGAATCTAAGGAGCCTACAGTAGAGGAGATGCAAGATTTGGAAAAGCTAGATACAGATGATCTTCATGGTATTTTTATTGCCTATGAGATGAGAAATAATGAAGGAAAACCTCCCAAGAAGGAAGTAAATTTCAAAGTTGAAAATAAGTCAAAATACAATAAGGTCAAGGATGAGGAATGCTTAGATGTTGATGATGATCAAATAATAGCCATGTTTGAAAGAAATCTAAGGTTTGGATATGGTAAGTATAATGGCAAGTTACCCTTAAAATGTTTCAATTGTGACAAGATTGGTCATTTGGTATACAAATGTCCTAACAAGGATAAGTCTAAGCATGATGAATAACATGATGAACATCATGGAGATGATAAGAAGACCTATAAGCCTAATATAAAGAAAGGAGTTTAAGAAGTATGAATGAAGAAAAGGAGAATTCAAGAACAAAAGAATCTTATATAAAAAAGAAGATAACCCTTCTGATGTAAGTGACTCAATTAAATCTAATAGTGATGATGATAGTCATGAATCTAAACATGATAATAATGAAACTTTGTTTATGGGCATAGAATTGGACAATGAGGAATGTTAAAATGGAAAAGGCATCATGTTTAATGTAGAATAAAATGAAGAAGAAGATGATCTTGAGGTAGAATTGGTAAGTTCCCTAGAAGAATTAAAGTTACAAAGTCAAAAGAATCAAAAACTAATAGCACTAGTTAATGACTATGAGGAGTAGATTGGCTTGTTTGAGGAAAGGCTAAGTAACACTTCCAAAGAGTATTATGAGATCATCAATCAAGTTGAGGCACAAATGGAGGTAGTCAATGCAAACTTAAAGGCTAAAAAGGAAGAATTAATCAGGTATGAAATAAAAGTAGCATCCTTGAAAGATGAGTTAAATAAAGAATATACTAAGGTAACGATCTTTACAAAGTTTGAAAAGAGTAATGAGGCTTTAGAGAAATATTCAGTAGTCAAAAGTCTATAAGTGACAAAATAGGTCTTATTTTTAAAGAATACCAAGAGGAAACACGTCCAGTCAAGGAGAAGAATATTGAAGACACAATGTCAACATGAAAAGAACTCTCAAATAACCCAATATTAAAAGGAATGCCAATTCATTCAATGGTTAATATTTTGTGTGTAATCAGTTTGGTCATAGAGAAAGAGAGTGTAAAAGACCCTCCAAGAAAGAGTACTCATGGGACTATGGAAGGAACCACATCTCACATCAGTCAAGAGGTATGTATATGGTGGTTTTATACAGTTATCATGGTATAGGACACATTTCAAGATTATGTTCTAACAAAGTTATAAGGTCATCAAGTTAAAATAGGAGGATTGAAGCCTCTAGAGTGCTAGGGAGAAAATAAATGAATGTATGAAAACCAAAGAAAATGAAGAAGGTTCATGATCAGTCTATAATCTCAAGTGGAGTACTTGATATGATATACCATGATTCAAATGTAAAATCAAGTTAAGAATTCTTGTTGTTATCTGACATTGATGATAAATTGGTTGATGAAGAGATCAAACCTATATTACACATCAAGCCTAAAAGGGTATTAAAGGACATTTAGTCTTATAAGAGAATGAATATTTAGGAATCTACTAGACTAGTTTTGTTTTAGTTCCCTATATAAAAGGGTGACTTTATGAGGCTTCACGAAGACACTCTTTAGATATATAAGTATGGTGGATGTTTGATTTGAGGGGGAGCTATTCAAGTTTGTGATTGAGCTTCATCTATGTTGAAAAATTGGTCTTGTAATTAGAACTCATCTAAAGGAGGTATACTTTGTAAAAGGGGGAAAATTTTATCTTAATTATTCATATTCTATGTATTGATCTCCTATAGCAAGAAGGTATGGTTCAATTTTTTAGTCTATGTAGGACCCTTTGTCATTAATGTCAAAGGGTAATAATGTCCAATAAGGAAAATTGACCACACTAGGGGAGATGAGAATGATTAGTTTGAAGAATGATTTCCATCAATGAAAAAGTGGGATTTGTTGAGAAGTTTTTTCATTGATGTCAAGGCCAAGGTTGATGTCATTGATGTCAAGGTCAAGGTTGATGTCACTGATGTTAAGGTACATCTTGTAAAGATGCATGGTGAAGTGGTATGTGACAAGGAAGCCATGTGGAAAGAGAGAATTTAAAGGAAACCTATTGTCTCTCTATTGAGAGAGAATTTTAAGGAAATATAATGATTCTTATAAGTTTAAAGTCATGATTCAGGTTAACTTAATGATTTTCAATATTGTCATAAATAGGATTGATGATTAGGTCAAGGTAAGCAAGTTTTGAGTATTAGGTATCTTGAGAAGCCTATTTGTGACACTACTCATTATATGAAGAGACCTCATGAGATGGTATGAGCTTTGTTTCCTAATGAGATGGATTCATGGAGTCATAATATGTAGTGTAAGGTTGTTTTAGTATGCATATGAGGCATTGGTGAGCCTATAGGGGTAAGGCCTACATACCTAACATGTAACTAGACTAGTTTTAGACCTTGCTTGACCCAATGAGGTATCATGACATATTATAAGGGCATATGAAGGATCAAAATCAGTGTTTGATCATGTGGAATTTTTCTTGAGAATGTGTGTGAGGTTGTGAGTGCATGAAAAGAGGTTTAAAGTTTAATTTCAAGATGTAATTTGACTTTTAGGTCAAGATCTAAGTAAACAAAGAGAGAGATGGTGTCCAAATGAGTTATGAGTTTTGGATTTAAAGATAAAAATTGAAAATTAAGCATTAACAGAGGTATGCCATGTTGTTTTAGGTGTGTTGACCAGGTATGAGGTTAAAATCTACAAGAAAAGGCAAAAAAATACTTTCAAGGTTTCTCATGTACACAGAATGAAGATTTGTCAACCTGAGAAGGACTTTCATGTGTTTATTGGCATGTGTAACCTCTGCATGATAACCTAATCCATTCATGCTAGATGAGTAATGGTCCTATCTCAAATTTACAAGCATTTGTTTCTTGAATAAGGGTATAAGATTTATAAATGATCATTAAGATTATAAGGTGGTTTAAACCTCTCTAAAACCCTAACTTTGACCTAATATGAAATATATTGATGGAAATGGTTAAAAATTGATTGGATGACCTATTTTTATGATTAGATCATGTATTTCACTCTCCCAAGTACCTCTAGGTGGCATTGGTTTATCGTTTGAGTGAGTGGACCCTAGAATAAAGGCCCAATTTCTTGAAAATTTACCATAGAAGGAAAAGTTAATCAAGTAAAAGTTACTAATTAGATGGAGTTAAAATAATAAGACTTTTGCAAGTAGGTTTTAGACCTCAAAGGTGCTAAACTGATCATGTAAATTGACCTATCGCTAAAAGTTTTAATGGTATAGATAGTGAGGAAAACTAAGTAGAAGTGAGGATGAGATTAGGGATGTGTTATCATGGATTAGGGATGAATCCAATCACATGAAGAGGATTTTAAGTAACTTTAATACATGTTCATTATGATATATGTTTTTCAGGTCAATAAATATGTTTAAAATGTTTCTCACAAGTTGACCTTTCTAGTATATCTAAAACACTGAAGGTGCAAGATTATGAAATTGGTCTAGAATACCAATATTGTCACTTGACCATGGTATATTTATATTTGAGAGTTACCTAATGATCACATAATATAATAAAAATGTATCATAATTCCTTTAAATTGTTTAAATAGGTGTTGAAAGTCATTATCACCATGACTATATTTGAAGGTAAACTGACAGACCTAGATAAGCAAGTTCTAGTGATGATTTGGAGGTGATTTGCCCTAAGTTGATGAATTTAATGGAAATGATGTTTAGTTTTGGAACTTAAATTACATATACATTATTTTCATAATATATTAGAGTTAGTGTAAAATGTTTAAACATCAAAGCCCAAAATGTCTTGTCTGGCTAAGTAAGGTCTATGAGAGAGGAGGTCAATAGATTGGTTTGCAAGACCAATAGTTTTCATTAGTGTTTGTGATATTTTTAATTGAGGTTTATATAAGGATGATGTAATATCATGTTAATACATTTAAATAACTTAATTATGTTCCTATAGGTGTCAAAAATTCAAGGTTCCATCATTATGTTTTTAGATCAATTTACAATTCTCAGTGAGCTACTTTAGAGAATGGTTTGAGTCCTTTTCCCCTAAGTTATGAAGTCTAATGCACATGATTCTAACTCTAAGGTCATTCATATTGTGAATATGCATTTTTTTCCTTGGTTTTTTGTAAAAAAATTATTTGTGCTTCAAGTGTTCAAGATAGACTTTCTGGTATGCACAAGCCTAATATTAATAATACTAATGATGTGCTCCAAGTAGTGGTTTGAGCCAAAATGTGTTTTAGATCCTAGATGAACTTAAAAAATGTATATTGGGATGAATTATTATGTGTATCTTCCATGTAAAGTGTTTTAATTTTCTCTAAAAATATCAAAGGGTAACGTGTGCTAAGAAGGCCTAATGGGATTAGGCTTTTGTGAAACATAAAGAAGAGATAAAGCCTATTTGAGGAAGGACAGACCTAAAAGGACTCAAATAAAATTTTATCCATGTCTATGAGATATCCCTAGAACCATTTCATGGCTGATCAAAGAATATATTGATGTTTGGCTAACTAAGAAGGAGATAAACAAGAATCTTATATAAATACTAGGCATTTTTAAGCCTATTAGTATGTAGTGAATAAGTGAACAAGTAAGGATAGTACATATTATAAGGAGGTATTTTACACCATCAAAATAGGATATAGGATTAGTGATGAACATTTGATATAGGTTATGTCTGTGAGAATCAAGTTCATATGAAATAATCAAGTCAAGAAGAGGGCTATTTGAGCAAAGAAGGCTGGAGGCTAGTTTGAGAGGGATAGAAGTGTTTAAAGAGATAAGTAAGGAGATCATCTATTATATGAACAACACATTATTATAAAGGTGATAATTTTTTTTAGGTGGATGAGTTGGTGTTGATTCATCTTAGGGGTTGGTTCCTCCTTGCAAGTGGGTTTTTGTTAAAGCCTAGATGAGTAGGTGCTTATCTAGTTGGGGTTGGTGATCCATGTGAATTTGGTGCTTCACTAAAGTTTGTGTTTGTATTATAATATTGTAGACCATTTACATCATCATTGGGGTTTTCTCCCCTTCAGGGTTTCCCACATATAAATTATGTTCATGTGTTTCATGCTCTTGTGAATTGATGCTTATGCTTGCTAAGATGTACATGCTTTTATAAATGATCTATGATTGCTTAAGTAATATTTTATAATAAATTTATGAAGAGTGATTCACCCTGCTAGTCATTTTGATTCCAATAATTTGGATCTTGGACTCAACCTTGATACTTGTAACATATTACTTACTTCCCTTCCTGAGAGTCCATTAGTGGATGAGGAAGATGTTTAATTTTTATGGTTATTCTTCATCATGAATATTTAGTAGTTATTTCATAAGTTAATGATTTATTCAAATAAAATTCATGACATGTCTCTACTACATGAGATATTCAAAGCCTCAAGACATGATGCTGAATTCGTATCAAGAAAACCAAATTTATTGATTCATGATGCAATACATGATTTTTGTAATTTTTTAGAATGAATACAAACCATTCATGATAGTCCTCCAAAGTTTCATCTTAATTTTGTGACATCTGTAAAACATCATTCCTTGTATAATCCATCACTCTAAAATAATCTTGGTATTTGGAAAGGAATTTTGGTTTTATTTCACCACAAGTGCAAATAACATCACCACCTAGCCCCATGAACCATATGAGGGTTGCATCTGTGGTGGTGGATATAAATAAATTATGTTTTAGGCATCTTAGTTGTAGTCATAAATATGACATAGGACATCAAACTCAAAGATAAGCGTGTCTGAATCATCACTAGATGTTGTTATAAAACATGGCAATGTGTAAAGATAAATATTATTCATAGATACCTCTACTTTGAGGATATAAATTAGAAACTCAAAATTTATGTCTATGATATAATTTTATTTTTTATATTAATCCATTATTTTCATGAATACTTGTAAACCAAAAATCTTGGCTACACAGTCTTCAAAGCCCTTGTATATTTAAGCCCAAGGTGCATAGTGAATGGTGTATTTAGACTAATTTAAAGGGGAGTGGAATATTATTAATATAGGTAATGGGTATCACTTCTTAGGAATTATTATATAAGATTAAAAAAAAAAGGTCTATTAGTTCAATTGATGGGATAGAAGGTCTTGGAGTTCCCCTTCAAAGAGGCATTTGGGGTGAGGGTGGAGGTATTTGAATACAATATCCCTAGGTGTATGGTGGAAAGATAAGGATTATTTCACTAAAACTATTAGTACTTAGACTAGTAATAGTAGTACTATGTTAAGCATTTTATCATATTTTTTTACTTAATGAGTCATACATGGACTATTGATTACAAGGATTTTAAATATACTTTAGTAGAATTATTTTGTTAAGTAAATATTGTTTAATTTATAATGATATAAGTATAATCATATGAATTTAATTCAGTTAGATATTGCTTTCTTGATGTATAGTAAAATAAAATAATAAAAAAATAGAAAAATTGTAAGTTATTCCTAGGCAACCTTGAGAGATTCTAACAAATAATTATAAATGATGTAGTAAGTTTTAATTAAAAATTATGTTTAGATGAATTTAAAAATGGTTTTTTAGAAAATTCAACAAAATTTTGTTTGGCTTGATAATAAGCAGAATGACATTAAACAATGTTTGGTGCAAGCCAAATATGTATTCATGATTCAAATTGAAAATAAGAAGCATCACAATATAAAAATATAGTAAAATGGATATTAATTTTAGATTCCCAAGAGACTTTCCTAGATGAATGACTCTTAAATTATGAAAATAATAAAAATGTTATTCTATGACACCTAGAATTAATGTTAAATATATATAATATTATTACATATATTTATTGATAATTTGGCCTCTCAGGCCAAATATCAACCCCTATAGTTTAAAACTTTATACTAAGGAAATCTGAGCTTGTGTGCTATTATCTTAGATCTTTTCATAGTCTTCACAATGGTCTTTTTGAGGTCTTTTAGCATGGTTTAAGGTTTTTTTGACAATATTAAGGTAAATGTCATTTTTTGAACTTATGTTGTTTAGTCATCTTATGGCATGGTCAAGTGGGTTAAAGAGTGTTAATGTGGGTTAAAGAGTGTTAATAGGTATATGGGCTTAATTTGAGTCACATATCATGTGTCAAATTCATGTTACTCTTCCTTTAGTCTGTATAAGTGCCAAAAAGGGTGGCAATATCCATTTCTAACATTACACCCCTTTTTGCAATGTTTTATTATTCACTTTGTAACACCAGAAGAAGGTTTTCAATGAAAATAACAAGTTTTTAGAATATGGAAGATGTTAACACATATATACATGTACATAAAGTCATTTAAAAAATTTATAGGTACTTCACATATCATCTCCATCAGTTTTCAAGCAAAATGGACAATTTTCATAGCAGAAACAAAAGGTTTTTAGGTAGTCCAAACAAGTTATCAAAGAAATATCATATTAATGTAAATACATGGATTAATTTATGACTCTTAGGCAAAAATATATGATTTTTATGTATTTTCAAGTCAAAATAAGTCAAAACTAATTCCTTCTCTCCATCACTCTCCTTGGTAGCCCTAGATAGCCATTCAGGTTTATACTTTGTCTGTTAAAAGATGAGAGAATGGTGACCTAGGCTCTGGAGCAGAGGAAGGGGTTATCATGGAATTATAATCCTTGGAATTATTTTATATATTTATTCCCCATGCTTTATGAATAATCATTAAGAAGTTTATGGGTCAGATTGCACTGTTAAACCCTACAAGGTGAGTTTTAGTCTTTTTGTGTGGATTTGTGAGTTTTTTATTGAAGGATTAATGTGTAAAAGGTCCTTAAATACTAATATAAATATTATAAATACATACCCAATCATTTTCATGATTGTATAAGAAATAAATGAGTGGCATACTTCAAGGATGGAGAAGTTATAGGTTTGCATTATAGGATTTTGGTCATCTAAGAGGTTTAATGTGCAAAAGTGTTTTATATGGATTTTAAAAAAATTTCCTAGACCTCCTCCATATTATAAAAGGTTATAAACATGATTATGTCATTAAATTAAATAATTAAAAATTAAAGAGTAAGAAGTTGACCTCTCAAATGGGCTCACATATTCAAGAACGAAACTGTATCCTATAGACTAGTCATGGAAGATCAAGGTAACTAAGTTGAGAGTGTTTGGAAAAGTTTCAAAGGTATATGATGATGATAAACCTAGTGAAATATGATTATAATGATAAATTTGACCTCAAGATGTTAATAGAGAAAGAGATCCACACTTACTCAGTCAAGACACAGAGTTACCTCCTATAGATAGGGTTATGATGAATGAAAAAGTGTCAATAGCTATGCATGGATGAAAAAGAAATAAGTGGGAATAGACATATATACTTTTTTATAGAATTCATGGTCATACATTTAATGAATTTGGTCACTTGAGGCATAAGGATCCTAATAGAATAGTTGGTCCTAATATGTCCAATTGGGCATGTACATGCCAATCATGAGAAAATAGGACTGTGGTTGCAAGGCTGAATAAACATTGGTTTAGGATGGTTTGAAGAGGATACCATTTACACTATGATTTTAATTATCAGAGACTTCAATATGCCAATTAAGAATGGGAGAATGATGTCTACACCTATAACCCACATAGACCTGCTAGGTCTCTACATGAGGTGAAATGGTAAGAAAGAGGTCCATGAGTTGAATGTAATAATATTCTCAATGTTTCCTACTAGTGGTTGTATTCCTTTGAGATAAGGAAGATCCTAATGGCCTAATTAGGCCTATTAAGACTAAAATGGCATGTAAAAATCCACACATTGGAAATGAAGGACATTTTCATGTTTGTGGAGTATTTGAGGTTGGAAAACATCATAGGATGCTGATGTAAATGTCATAAGGTAAGTACATCAGTTTATAACTTGGAAAATATGAAAAAATATCCACTTATAGACCTATAGGATCTATTGTGCCACAAAGCTTGCAAACCCTAGGTAAGAGTATGAGAGGTATGTAGAGAGTTTGAATGGTTGAAAAAGAAGATAAAGCATGAGAATTTTTTAGGTGGGTTATAATCAACCCTTAAGAGGTGATGGAAGTCAAAACTAGACATATTTTTCTATTATGCACTCATTTCCTCTCCCTCGGCCTCATATTTATAGGTTTTAAGCCCAAGAGGCACTTTCTTCACATAGAAGCACAAGGGAGTAGATGAATGGGGTTCCAAGATACTAGGGGAAGTTGAATTAGGTTTTATACTAATAATCCTTGGCATTGGTATTGATATTTGACCCCTTAACTCTATGAATCATTCTTAATAATCTAGGTCCCTTTAAACCTTGTCAAAACCCAACTAGTGATCTAGTGAAATTTTCCCTCAAATTACTTCAAATGAGATATTTGAGTATTGAAATGGTTTTTATGGTCTTATCAGGTGTCATGGTCACCTAAATGAGCCACTGGTTGGCATGTGTAGATTGTATGGCATATAGATTAGGCCTAGAGAGGACTTCTTCAGGCCTGCAGAGTGTAGTTTTGAAGACTTCTCATGGAATTAGACTAGGTGACACCTAAAGGATTCTGTTAAAAACATTTTTGTTCTTATTTAGATGTGGTAAGATTCCCCTCAAGTTATCATGACTGATCTTAAGGCAAAATTATAGTCTCCAAACTAGTTCATTTGATGGTTATTTATAACCATGCCTTAACATCTAGTTAGCTAACTATATGCGTTATGAAGGAAGAATAAAGTGGCTTAACCAAGACAACATAAGGGATCCAAGGGATCTAGAGGGTAGGTTACATACACCCATTGGTGGCCAAGTGCTCAAATAATTCCCTTTGAGGGAAAAACACAAAAACATTGTCATTAGGTATATTGCCCAAAAACCCTTCTCAAATCATTACTACTTGAAGACTAAAGTCAAAGGATAATAAAGGGTTGAATAGAACTTAAAACCAACATGTAATCATATATAATGGATTTTTAGATGTGAAATAAGCATTTTTTTGTATAAAAGAGCTTAGAATTGGTCATTTTGGCCTAAAATTGTCTTAAAAGTTCATTTAATGTAGAATGGTCACTTGAAGAGCACTTTCTTGTGCATAGAATTGCAAAAATTATTTTCATGGAGTTTTGAGCACATGGGGAACACTTAGGTGCCTTTTATACTATAATTTAATGGAATTAGTTCATAGGTTGAAGGCCTAACCTTTATGTTCTATTGTTAGGAGTCTAAATCTCCCTAAACCTCTCTAAAATAATAATAAAAGCTCGATGGGAAAGATATTGAGAAACTTTAACTCAAATTAATTGAATTGGTTGAAGACAACTTATACACATTGTGAAACTTGAAAATGTCCTACTCATGGCATTAGTTTGTATGGACAATTGTACGGATACACTAAGATCCTTATTTTTGCAAGATTTAATGATGAATCCAAGGTACATAGCTAGATTGAAATTTTAAGATCATTCAATAGGATGATGTGAAGTGTATTCCACCATCTTAGGCCAAAAACTACTATCACTTCTTGTAAATTATTCTATGGTATTAGACTAAATAGGCAGTCTAGAAGTGTTAGTGAGAGGTAACCTAGTTACCTAAATGAATAAGAGTTATAGGTGTGAACCATTTAAAAGGCATATTTCATGGTGTTATATGATTTTTAAGACTTGAAACATGATAACTTGCCTATTCTCAAGGTTCTATACAAGTCTCATGACCATCCAAGTAACTATCACCGAGTGACTAGGCCTAGTTGCCAAGTAGATCTATTTGATCAACTAACAGAGATGCCTATTGGAGTAGAGGGATGATAAGAGAGTAAATACAAGGCCATAACATCCTTATGACTACTTCATTGAGGTCATTAGATACATTTCATGTACATTATGGAGGATGGGTTAGTTTTTTAAGCCTTATTAACATATAAAAGAGAGAGGTAGGTTATTTAATGGTTTATAGAGGCCAAGTAGACCATAAAACCACCATTTTAACTGCTAAGAGAATAAGTGGTTGAGCATGTTAGGGATATCATGATTTTAATGAATTAAATAAAGATTTAAGGAACATCCATTAGACCATTTCCTATGCCATACTCTCATTGAATGCCATTATGTAGTCAAGGAAATGCGTGGGAGGAGTTATGAGGATACTTGTAACCACTGATTAAGTGAATGATGGTAATTATGGCCTCTTCTCCAAACTTACACTCTATATTACCTTCTCTCCCCTTCTCTTGTTCTATAAATTGAGGCTAAAAATCCATTTTATGGTTCCATCAACTAGGTATGAATAAACTTTGCGCAAATTATTCCTTGTAAACCTTTTAAATTGATACAAGGACTGGTTCGGATTATCTATTATATCTTAGTGTGTTTCATACTTGTTGATTTTAATAAGTGTTTAATATTATCTTCATTTTTAGGGCCTTTTTATCACCTAATTTCTAGGAGATTATTCTAAACTAGTCATATGGTGTGTAAAAGTGTTGGTGAGTATGATTGGACTAGAATATGATTAACAATTTCATAAACATACCTCCAATTCATCATCCTAAAGTTTAATTCACCCATCATAGCCTCCATATGAAGTATTGATTCTTAATAATCTCTTGAAGAGAGTGTTTTGGTTACTAGTCCTTGTCTTGTTCACAAGTGTTGTTAAAGGGTCAAATAGAGTGGACACAATATGTTGGTGTATAACCTCCCATAGCCTATGTTTTGTTTCATGCATCTCTTTATCCCTTTTCATCATAAATTTAGTAGTTTTAGGAATTGATATAATGGATGATACATCAGGGGAGATAACCCTAAAACTAGAGGTTAACCTCACTAACTAGGCTACCAAACATAGAGATGATCCCATTGTATCAATTGGATGAGGAATGTTTGAAACACCATTGCCTCAAGGGTGAAATTTAAACTAATAACAATATCCCCAATCTATTCCTATAAATCTATTTATATAAATCTAGTCAATTTATAAACATGAATATTATTTATAGATGTATCTAATTTGAGGATATTAAAGGGAAAATCAAAATTTATGGTTGCATTGATAAAATTTTATGCTTGTTAGTCACCCATCATTTTCAAAAATACTTGTATACTAGAATGCTTGGGTACATAATATTCAAATACTTTGTCCATATTAACCCAAGGTGAATAGTGACTATTAGATTTATATTTATTTAAGGGTGAGTGGAATGTTTTGAATATAGATAATGGGGTGGGGCTTCTTAGGGATTATTCTAAAATCTCAATAAAAAAAATTGTTCATTTGGTTCAATTGATTTAACACCTTTTATAGTTATAATTTTTTGGGGATAAAAGGGCTTAGGTTTATTTTTTGGAGAGTCTTTTGGATGAATTTGGAGGGATTTTAATACTAGATCTATATGTGTAAGATGTAAATATAGGGATTCTTTGAAAGGTTGTGAATATATCATTTTCAGGGGTATGTGGTTCCTCATAGTCCTTCCCCTTGGACTACTTTACTAGTTCAACGAGGAACTCCTCTATTGTTGTATCTTATAGAATATCATATGATAGTATAAAATTTACTATTAGTGTCCTCTCTTATCATGTGATTTTTACAAATGAGGATTCTTCTACTTCAATAAAATTAAAACTTCTAGGCAAGATTATGCCTGAGTAACTTTGTCTCCCTACATACAATTTAATCAATATTTTTTTATTATGACTTACATGTCTTGCATAGGGTTATTTTTTGAGATTTTTTTTTTTAAAATAGACTTGAGGAAATGGAAATAATCTTTTAAATAAATATGAAATTTTATGCTAGAATGCAGGAAATCTACACTACAAAGCAAGAACTTTTTAAATAAAAAGTATGAAATTTTAAACTAAAAAGTATGAGATTGAAAGTATATTTATATAACTCAACATTATTTAGATTTAGTTTTTGGCACCTATCCCCATTAAATACACCAAAATCTAGGTCATAATTAGATTAATTCAAGACCAATCTCTTGTATACACCCTGATATATTTCTTCTGAGCAACAACCTCCTATATTATTGACTATGATACTTCATTAAATGTATATGAAACACTAAATATTTTTATATATTTAGGGACTATATGTAATATATAATAAACACTTGATTGAAATAAATTTTATGAGATTAAAATGCTTAGAAATAAAAACACACTCCTTGTAATTTAAATGAACACTTATTGAAATTGAAGTGAACTTGTTTGTTTTATATATTTGAAATATTCCTTAAGAACAAATAAAAATAAAAAAAATATCAATTTGTATTGTATTAATTTAATTAATGGACAAAAATATAACTTAAAAATAACTTTAATCACTCAACAAAAATAAGAACTATATTATTAGTTCAGGATCTTCACCATAAATCCTAGAAAGAGGGCCCTCCTTGATCATAGATGAGTTCTAATCCTTACTTTTGACATAAATGGTTTTAAAGTCACACCTATTATTCTTAAATTAAATATTATGTAGCAATGTGTGTATTAATATAAGAATCATTACAAAGAGTTGAAACTATGTTTCAATAATAACAATGAATTATTACTTATTTTAACTCTCTAACTCTATGCTACCAACTTCTCCTAAATATATGAGGCATTTTTGTTATTAAAATGGAATTTAAAAATGTATCCTATTTAATATATAAGTAAAAGTATATTTTTATTTATAGAACATATCCATTCAATTATGTGATTGTAACAATAGAGAAATACAATCCATAAGGAAGGAAGTAATGGTGGCATCTTTCGTTGTTGTTGTTGTTCCCTTATCTAGGTCATGTAATATATCATCATACTTGATTAACCACTATAAATCACTATGTTTAACAAGTTAGGTTCATGTTTGAACCCTTTTAGTTAGGCTAAAGGCTGGATCCACTATCATGTAATTGCTATGAGGTGTCTAATTATGTCTTCAGTTACTATCAGGTGTCCAATTGTGTCTTTAGTTTCTCCATAATGTTATTCATTTTTTATTTGAGCTTTATAGATGTCATGGGATCAATAATATATGTAAATATTGTATTATCATTAACCTAGTAATGGATACATGCTATAATAGACAACCCATCAGTTGTTATGGTTTACAAGAATCAACCTCTCCATGTGTTATGAGTAGGTCTTCCTAGTCACTATGGATTGACTATGTCCCTACAGTTGAGATTTATCCCTCCTATATAACCATAAAAAATCAATAGTAAATCAAACAAAAATATTTTAGATATATGATGTAAGCTTCATTCATGAAATGATAGTTTTAACCATAAAACATAAAGAGCTATAGATTATATTCATTAAGAAGTAAGTGGTAAGAAAAGTACAAAATCCAACTTTTTACAGTTAGAAACAATATTAGGAGACAATAAAAAATGGGTTATAGTAGGTATACAAATATTCATTTTCATGGCTCATCAGTAATTTTTGAGTTTATTTAAGTGATTAATCTTGTTGCATACAAATTTTCTTTGCCACCAACACTTTCTTAAATCCATAATGTTTTTTCATGAATCTTATTTAAAATAACATGTGGTTGATTGTTCACATGTGATTTCTTAGTGTTATTTACAAGTTATAGATCTAGGCATGGTAACTATAGATCCACTTAAAATACTTGATACACACAAGTTAACAAAAAAGTGACTCAATACAAGGTTGATTGGGATAAATATTTTGAGGATAATGTCATTTGGAAAGACCAATAAGAATTCCATAGATATTTTCCCCACTTATATAATATGTTGAACTTATAACATTTTTTTATTATGTTTAAATTTAAATAATGTCTTCAGGATGACGAATTTTCCAAGAGGAGAAGGATGTTACATCCCAATTTTGTTAGAGTGGTCATGTTCACACTGGTTAGTGATTTAATCTATTTCCAAAATAGTTTTGTCTTTATCTATGTTCACTTCCACTAATGAAGTTAAACATGATTTGGAGTTTTTATTATATTTTTTAGATTATTTTTATGTGTTCACAAATAATTTCTTGTTTTACACCTATTTAGACAATTCCCTATATTTGGGTTGATCACAAAAACCAAGGGATGGTTGTGAAACCAACTCAATAACCTATTTATTAGGAAATCTTATGATTTTCCTATATTTTATAGATAGGAATATGTGGATTGTATATTTATTTTTTTAGATAATAATATGGAGACTCTATTATGCATAATTATTTTCTAAGCTTTGTTGTGTGCACAATGTTGAGAACTTGAAACTATGATAATGCTGTGCAAGAGTAATCTTATGGTCACATGAGTGCATATAACACTCTGAATTAGTATCATATATACTACATGAAAAAATTACCTAGTTTGGTTTGTAGATTAGTTGAAAAAACTATTAATTTAGATTGAATAAATTATGCATTCAAGCGTACATAACTTGCACTTAATTGGTATTACAAGGCTGAAAACCTATCCATATAGGTTTTACTATTTTATTTATCCTTAGAAGAGTGGATCTAGACATATTTATATTGGTTTGGATTTGTGATTGTTTACATTGAAGAGGTGTACACCTTAAACCTAATTTTATCATAGTCCTTAACCCCACACCTACCGTCAAGGCTTAAGGATTACCTTATCTACCTTGCCTTCAGTCAAGCTTAATCTAGCTACATTGTAGCATTAGATTTCATCACATTAGAGTTGATTGGAAAACCTAGTTTAATGTTCAATCTCAAATAGGTTCAATCTCCCATTGATCACCCTCTATGCCATTCCAACCAAGTTTAGTGTTCTAATCAATCGGTATTAATTGACCAATCTTCACTAGTTTTTATATTCAATCCTCCATTGTCCTAGGCCTTGGATATCAATACAACCATTATTACTATTCCACTTTAAAAATAATAAAAACCTCATCGCCAATGTTAGCTAGAGTTTTCCATGAGCACTGAGTTCACAAAAAACACCTAGTCAAACACTTTATTCAATCCCCTTATTATGGTAAAACATCCTTCATAGGTGGTATATGATATTAATATTCAACATGCCACCTACTAGCTATGTACCACCAGTAATTGACATCCCTCACCACCATTGGGTGAGACTTTATTTGTTAATTCAAAATTCAAGCTTACAAACAATAACAAGGGTAGTTGTCATTTATATGTTTAAGTCATTCGATGGGAAATTAAGCCACCAAAAATTTGATAGAGGATTCAAGGTAGGGTAGGTCTTTGGTTAGATCTACCAATACTCCAACCAAAGTGTATTTTGGTGTAAATTATATATGAGGGGTTTTTGTGTTTTAAACTTTGTGGTGGATTATTAAAAAATGGGGTCTTTAGTAAAAAGGAAAATTGTATAAAGGGGAAAAAGTTTTTAATGGATATTTTATTTTGGGGTTATTTATCCTCTTGGGGAAGAAATTAATGTTGCATTGAGATTATTATAAAGGGGAATTTTTTATGCAAAGAAGGTTATTTTAAGAGAGGTCAAAAAAATTCCAAAATAAGGGTCATTTTGAAATTTTTGTACGATATTGTCATCATCTTTGAATCATCCTTCATTTATTAGAAGTCACATTTTATTAAATTTGTAATCTTTTGGCCTGCATCATCATCACACTTTGAAAACTCATGGATGCATTTTTTGGTAGAGTTTAATGTCCCATTTTTTAGTTTCCATTATTTTTTTGTCACTTGTACTCATGAATGCATTTTTTGTAGTAAGCGACATCTATTATAGAGGTTGAATTTTTTTCTCATTTGGCTATTTTTTACCATTGTTGGTCTTTCATGTCTTTGGATATTGATTCATGTATGTTTTAACCCCTCAAATCTTCCAACTAGACCACATGGAAAACCAAAATGTAGATGCACTTGAAAATAAATGGATTATGGAGAGTTTTACTTGGTGAATTTCCTAACTTTAAAATGAATAAGTTATTGTGTGGATTGTATCCTTGCAAAAGTAAGAAAATTATTTTATAGGCCTCCATGTTCCAGATAGTTTATAATCTCATATTATGCATGCCATGTCACCTAAAGAAGCTTAAGATATTATTATATCTTTGTTTGATAAAGTCACATCACCTCCACATGTTCCTCTTCCTTATCCTTTCTCTCGTAGTGAGGATTTAATTATGACATTTTTTATTTTTCTCCATCATATTCTCCAATTTATGAGGGTGTAATTATTTGTGGTGATATACATGAGGAATCTCTGGCATATGCTCTTTATATTTGTTCTTATCCTCTTTCATTTTTTAGTGAGGAAATGTTTCTTGAGGATGAGACACTTATACCACCTCTTCCTACTAATCATGTTGTATATTTATTTATTGGTGGTCACTTAGATGAGATATATTCTCTTCCTATGCATATTGATGCACATTCTAATTTTATGATTATTGTTCCTATTATTCATTCTTGTTTGATTATTGATAGTACCATGTCAGACCCTGATAAAACCATTGATCCTATAGAATCTTTCCTAACACTTCAGGAAGCCCATAAGAAACTAACAAAACAAACTTCCTATTTACACTCCTTGATTCACATAAAATATGCCATCATATTCTCTCTATAGAAGAAATTAGTTAATACACAAAATAGAACTAATATGTTTGACATTCATACCACTTTTACTAAATCATCATATATTATTACTAAATCTAGTATGCATCCTCTTAAAGCAATGTTAAAATGTGACCTACTAGATTCTAAGTAACCCATTGTTCATGTTGTTTCTATTATTTCAAATGGTAGTTTTGTGCCTAGTTTTGTTTCAATCTACACATACCACTCTAGTTCCACCTGTATATATGCCTAATTCATTTTAAAATCATACCACATCTTTTGTTTATTTTGTGCTTCATTCCATGGGTCACACTACTCGACATATTAGCATTGGTAAGAATATATAGGATATTACTACCCCTATGCATCCCATTATGTGGATTGCTCATCATGGCATTGGTTATGATGTAGATGTATTTTTGGGAGCTTTTGATATATTTCCATACTTTGTTCATTCCACTCTTCATGAGAATAGTGAAATACATATGAGCTATTTTTCACCTTCACTAAAGTCTAAGAAACCTAAGACTATAGTAGTCAAACATGATCCACCTAACTCTTCTTTGGATGTTACCTTGAATTCTTATATTATGGAATTTTCACCCACTCATATGAAAGTGTATTCACCCACCATTCATGCTTATTTGGGGTCAATTTTTTATCATTCTTATTTGCATTCACAATGTTATTTGAGAGGACTCTACATGTGAGGTTCATCCACCATTCATATTCTTTGACCACACATTGTTTATCTTGCATTTTGATGATCCTTGGTTATTTGGACTCTTTTCTAGGTAGATGTGTTTTTGAAACCTAAATAACTCCCTTCACATAATTTTTTACTACACATTTACTACATTGTAGACTTTCATTAGTCACTTGATGATATTGTTGTTGTATGGGACCTTTATTTGTAGTCATACTAAGAGTCACAGAGTTTTTTCTTCATGTGTGTATGCTACATGTTGAGAACTTTATTCTTAATTTTTATACTATTAATCAAAATCAAGGACATATTATTTAGATATTTGTATTTTTATCTTTGATGTTGATAGTCTCCTTCAGATTTATTGTGGATATTGATCTCCTTATGAAGTGTAGTTGGTCTAGTTAAACCCAGTGTTAACATTTCAGTGTTTGAGTAGTGGGATTGGCCCACTCATAAAAAATTTAAAGTCACTAAAACCACTTTAGCATTATGGGGGGTGGGGAAGGGTGTGTACATATTGATTCAGGTGTTATTATCTTTTCTAGCTCTTGGCCAACCATATTTTTATTGTTCAGGTAATTAATTGAGTGCACTTTTGTTTGATTGGATTCACTCCATCAAGTGCACCTACTACAATATTATGTGAGATTTTGAGTCATGTTTCCTAGGATGCCTTGAAACATATGTTATTTTCTCCAATTTCATTTTGGTTATATTAATTTTTCATAACTTGCAGTGATACATTACATCCATGGTGATTCTTTTTCCCCATATTTATGATCAATGTTTTTTATTAAGTGAGCCTCATACAAAGTACCAGTTCCTATTGTACTTGATGGTTATAATGACTTGACATCTATGTATTCCTTTAAGAAGGATTGGCTACCATAGAAAAACTTTTCTATTTCACTATGATTTTGTACATGAGTACCTAATTAGGCCTACTTATCAAGACACATTTATTCTCTTTGCATTCTCTTTTCTCACTCTTTATTTTATGATTAAGGGAGGGTGTTGAAATGGTCATTCTCATACTAAATAGCGGTCTGAGTTATTTCCTAATATTTTTTTCTTTATTGGTGTCCATACCAACTCATGTAGTTAAGCTTAATTTAGAGTTTTTGTTATAGTTATTAGATTATTTTCATGTGTGCATGAACAATATTCTATTGTGCACTTATTTAGAAAATTCCCTATATTTGGGTTGATCACAACAATGAAGTGGCTGTTGTGAAACCAAATCAATAGATTATTTATTTGGTACTCCTTGTGATTATCATAGATTGGAGAGAGAGAGAGGAATATCCAAATTGTATATTGATTTTTTTTGATAATTTAATATGGAGACTCTATTATGAAAAATTATTGTCTAAGGTTTTTTGTGTGCATAATGTCTAAGAACTTGAAACTATGGTAATGTGGTGAAATAGTGATCTTGAATTTGCATGAGTGTATATAACACTCCAACATTTTTTTCCCTAATGGAATAATGTTATTACTTGATGATTTGATGCCCTTTTTTGTTAATTTAATTTTTAGATTTCAACAACACTACAAATAATTCAAATTAGACTGTGATAATTTAATCTATATTTTCAAAAATAATTAATTTAATAAAAGAAAAATAATTTTCCTTATCTAATATGATGATTCAGACACTATGGTTACATTTACTGTATTAATTATGAAGTAATATTTTCCATTTGTTTAGTATATTTTGTATATGTTTGAAAATGGACTAACTATCCTTCTTATGGATGAGCTGGATGCAAGAGAGTTATAACCCTCTCATCAAATTTTTTAGGGAGAACATAATATGGGAGAGGGTTTTATATCATGACATCTGAGGGTAAATAGATCCATATAATAATTAGCACACACACATACACAAACACTAACACTATTAATCAGCTATATTTGTGTGGTTTGCATTTGATTTAAAATTTGTAATGTCTAGATTCTTTTTTTATGATGCCTATCTAAATACATGGCTATTTATGTATGTGTATTTTTGACAATTTGAGTGTTTGTGTGTGTATCAAAGTTTGGCCTAAAAAATAAAACTACAATATTATGTTGGTTGATTTTGTTCTAAATGTTTGCACAACTCAATTTTTTATATCTAAAGGGATACTTGTAGCCATGAAAAGGAAAAATAGGCTTTGGATTATAAACAAAATTTTTTTTAGTAGTATTTAAAGGTCAAATTTTGAAATTTATTAAAAATCACCAAAATGACAACCTTATTATATTACTTGGGTGACATTATCTCTATCAACACATTGAATGAACAACATGACTTATAAAAATTCAGAATTGGACCACCATGAATGTAAAATGCATGTTGGGTTTAATGAGTGGTGGGGAAGGTGAGAAAACCTTCAGTTAGAAAAACACTAAACTTAGGATACACTTTTTTTGGCATGGTTGAAAAAATTGGGTAAGAGAGTTTTAATTTTATTCAAAAATATATTCTATATAGAACTCTTTTTTAGAAAAGATAATAATATGTCATGTAATGAACATGGAAGCTAGAGGTTTCATAGAGTTTCCATTCATTTCATGCTAAGGAACAAGGAAGAGAACATAAATAGTTTGAATCAAGGAGGGAAAACTTTAAAAATGATAATAAGAGGTAGAGTAGGGATGATGAATAACATACATACGAATTGATAACAAAGAATGCAAAAGGATTGGAGAACTAGTGAAGGAAGGAATAAGTGAGCTATTTTTAATTCAAATCAGGTAGGTAACGAAAACCATAATATTGATTTTTAGTTTTTGTATACAGAACATGATAATGGGTATGAATTTTTAGTCGTATTTTGTTTATGTGATAATTTATGCATGAAAAAATGATATCGTATAAACAAGTCAAAGTTCTTTGAAATTGTAGAATACCCATTTACAAGTTTGCACATATTTTTGATGTAGAAATTTTCATATTGTCATTTAACCATGTGAAATATGGGTTAAAAATTTGTATGGTTACAAATGAATCATATCTATTTGAACAACCTAAACTTAACACATCCTTGGTGGCACATATTAGGGAACTTAAGAGTTAGCAGTGTCTTCTTAAAACTAATAATTAAGTGATTTAAACCTTTCTTGGTAGAAAGAAGGTATGTTTTTTTTTAAAAAAGTCATTAGAGATGAAGGATTTATTTTATGGCATGAAATATACCTTGGTTGAGTGTAATTTCATAAAACTATGTAAATAAAATATGTTGTTATCCTTATAAGGGTTTAAACTATACATTTAAATTTAATGAGATTATTTAAAAGCTCATATAATAGTTTAAAATGCCTTTCACACTTGTAGACCTAGGGGTGAGAGTCAAATCTCAACCACAAGTCTATATAAAATGGCAACACCAATATAAACCGTGTGTATTTTCATTGGATAACCATAAAATTTAGGGATTTGATAAGTATGAAAACATTGGAAAATAGGGATCTTAATTCTCTACATTTATGAACTTGTAGCCTAAATGGACAATTAAGCTTTAGACACTTTTATTTAGTTAATATGTATGAGATTTACAAAGGAGTTTTTGACTTAATGATAAGTTGTATTGTAGTTATCTTAAATGGTCTTAAATACATTAGGAATAATGAAGTGGATAGATATATGTGGACAATGGTTATATTTCAAGACCCAAATTATTAAATATTTAATCTGATAGTAAATATAAAACCATAGATATGTAACTATTCCTTGAAATTAATGATGATAGAAACCTTCTTAACAACATTGTAAGGATTCTTATATTTTTATAAACTTGTAGGTGGTTGGCATAACTAACTATAGGGTTATAAATATAAATTATTTAATGTACTATAGGAATGTTATATTTAAGGATAAAATTTTAGTGCCTTGTTTTATGGTGATTTTATATCAAATAGTACCTAGTCTAAAAATTGTACCTAACATCTATACCATAGACCATGTTAGTAATTTATGTTATGTGTGCCAATTATAAGTATTGGTTATTGATACATAATTGTTTATATTACTTTATTTGAATATCTCTATGTAAATGACATGAGTACTATGATATTCTTAAGTTATAATTTGATTATATGGATAGACTTAATTTATTATTGTAGCATCATTGTGTATGTATGACATGATTATAGAACTAGATAGTTGAAGGCAAAGATTACAATAGGTCTTATATTACATGATATATGTTTATAGGAAGTCAATAGTTATATATTATCTATTTATGATTTCCTATGTGAATATATTAGCACAATGATGATTTGGTTAGTGATCTTATAGTGATTGATTAAGCTTAGATAGGATTGGAATTGTTATATATATTATTCATCAAAGTTTTATTTTAGTTTTCTAAAGGATGATGTGTGACAAAATGGATGCCTAATTAAAAGTCACCCATCATCAATATCACAAAACTATTATTTTTATTAACTATTAAATCATAAAGTAAGCCTCTATGGACATTGACCCATATTCTTAATATTGAATATTTTAAATGCTTTTACAATATTCTTGGATGTATCTGGATGTCTGCATTGTCATTATATATCCTTTTGTGTTGGGAATGGCCACTCCTAATTAGAAGGTGTGCAAGGGACAATGGCTGATGTGAACCATTTAGATATGATTACTTATGGCCTATAAAACTGACCTAGATATGTTGTTAAACTCCTCATAATTATTATTGTCTATGCGGCATTATATAACAATATAATTGTATGTTTTGATATTTATCAGTAGTATGATTTTATATGTTAGATTATACATTAATATATTGTATATTTTGATATATATATAATTATTATGATTGTATATGTGACATTGTACAATAGTAGAATTGGATGTTTTGACATTTCTTAGTAGCATGACTGTATATATTGCATTGTATAGAAATATAAGGGTCTATTTTGATATTTCTTAGCGGTGTATTTATATGTTAGGACATTGTATAGATATATGATTAGATATTTGGCATATCTCAGTAATGAAATTCCCTTGTTAGTATCTTTTAAATATCATATGTAAGGTCTATTTTACTATTATAAGTGAGGTAAATGGATTTTTGTGCCATCCTTATTACATCATGTTATATTTAGACTAAAACTAATAGTATTATATTATAAAAAAATTCATATTGATGTACTTAATGAGTCCATATGGAATTTATAATATACTTTCGTGGAAGTAATTTTTATAAGTAACTACTATTTAGTAACTAATGATATAAATAGAATCGAATTAATCTAATTCAATTTGATATTGCATTCTTGATGTATAAAACAAATAAAAAGATAAAAAAAATGTAGGTTATTCCCACACAACCTAAAGTGGTTCTAAGAACTAATTATAAATGATTGTGAATTTAGTAGCAAGTTTTAGTAAAAATTTATGTTTAAATAAATTTAAAATTGTATTGTATTTTTTTTGTAAAATTCACAAAAATTTTCTTAGGCCCTATAATAAGTAGAATGACATTAAACAATGTTTGGTGCAAACCTAAAATTTATTTGAGATTCAAATTAAGTATGCATGTTCATTGCTTTGTTGTATGGAAATCTTGAAAATTTAGATTTTCATATTTCACATATTTTTGAATAAAATAAAATTTGGTATTTATGTCCTTCGTTCAGTTGTTAAGGGTTAAATTCTTTACCAATTTAATTATAAAATTATTGTGAACCATGAGAGGTGTTAATGAAAAGTGTTAATCTTGAAAATATGAAAGATCAATTCTAAGCCACAAAATTTCTCTTCAATTGTAAATCTTGCATATACTCTTATTCTACTAAAGAAATTTCCATCAATGATTTCTTCTCGGAATTACAACCGATCATTATTGTTCCTAGATTCATTAGAAAACTCAAAGTGGATTTCCCATATTCACAATCACCAGCATAGTCAAAACATGTGTATCCACCTAATTTGAAGTCTACTTCCATGGATTAATTGAGCTCAAAATAGTTGTGTACATTTAAGATATTAGAGGACTCTCTTTCTTGTTACCCAATCAATTTATAGAGGTTGTTGCATGAATAAAATGCAACACCAACAATGAAATAAATATCTTGTCTAGTTGTTTTCATCTAGCTTAGACTCCCAATAAGTTGTCTATATTTAGCAACATCTACCAAATATATGGTATTAACATATTCAATATAATTGGTAAATTTTAAATGACTTTGTTAATGTCCTAAAGACATGTGTATAGTTTTCCAATTAATCATAGCATCAAAGGTTGCACACTAAGTTAATATATCAAAATATCAAGTACCTCGATAAGAATAATTTATCATTATTATCCAATCCATTCAAGCAAGTACTTATACACCATATATTTAAAACACTACTATCGATATTATTATTACACATACATTTATAGTGACCTATGCAAAATCTTCCAAAATGTTAGGGGAAACACAAGCCCTTCAATAGATTTCAATACCTATTTCTACATAGGCAACCTTTACACCTCCCATTTTGACTACACATATTCCATTACCAACTTTCCCTAACAAACATTATTTTTTTTATAAGATTGTTATAGATCTACATGTTAAGATGTTACAACTAGATCAAGCTCAATTTAGAGTTAATCATTCCATAGATTTGCACACTTTACTTTTTAACCCATTCTTCATTAAGACATCAGCTTACCCTTTAACAACATACTTCATAGCTCTGAAGCTTACATTATGCAAAAATAAATGTGATCTTGAGAAAAACCTTAGATCATTCCATGTAGAATGCATGGAATATTGATACTATGAAAAAATATTGACAAAATTATTTCCATGAAGTCTTAAGGAATATCCATTACAATGGTTCTACAATATCCCTCTTCAATTTTTAAAAGCATTAAACCCTTTAGCTGGCCAATTCCAAGAATAATTTGCCATCAACATAAATGAAAAGTTTTCATAAACATGAATCACTAAGATAAAGCAAGGATCCAATGAACCAATTACTTAAAATGTTACTTGATACAATACCATGATATCGAAGATGACAAATGTTATTATTGATAATGAATAACATGATATACTCAATAAGATTTTACTATCACTCCAAGAGTTAGTTATGTTTAATATATTGAAATAATTTAATGAGCTATGCCTTACATAGAGGGACAAATAAGTCACTTAAATTTCTTTGAGAAAACTTAAGTACACAATAGATTAGATGACTACTTCAACAATGAATATTAAAATCAAATAAATTTATAAGGTCCAAGCAAATGATAACAAGAATGAGGTGAAGATTATAGGCAATGCAATGTCACAACTTAAAAGTTAGTTACAATTGGCATCTCTACCAAAGATTCAATTTTCATGATTACCATCACCTCCTCGAGTGTTCCTAAATAATTATCCCAATTGTTACCTTATAATAGTCCTTCCTCCATAATATATCATTCCAAGTGTACCTAGATTGAGGAATTATGATGGTAATGCATATTTTGATTATCATCAGATTGTGGGTCATCTAACAAACATATTTTTAAGTATAAGATATTAGATATAAGATCATATAGCTGACACATTATAGATAATGGGAGATAACATGCATATTCCACTAGGTAAAAGGGGGAACAAAGAGGGGGGCTTAAAGAGACACTTTTTCCTAAAAACAACAACAATTAAACTTAGAGAGAATGTTAGAGACAATTGGAAAAAGAATTTGACAATGATGTAAGAATATGAATTATGTAATTTTTTATTTTGCTTGTAAATACATAGTTTTTTCAATACCCAGATGATAAAAGTGTAGAAAATAGATGTTATTTATGATGATGGCTTGATACTTTTTTATGAAAAGATAAGGAGATTGCATGTGTATGAACACACGTTTTTGAGTAAATGAATGAATTATTGTATGAAAGTTCATATATGGATAGATGAAATGTTGAAAATTGTTGAAAATATTTTTTATTAAATTTTTAATATATAAATAATTTTTACATAATTTTAAAAGTCAAGACACTTACAAAATTTAAAGTGCAAGTGTACGAACATAAATTTTTGACCTTAACTTCTTCAAAATACTTTTTTGAAAACCATAGATATTTATGTGTAGATTTTTGAGATATAAGTTTTAAAAACTTTAGATAGATGGTCAAAAAGTTATAAAGGTATTTTTAACTATTTGTCTATAGTCCATAATGAGGTATCTAGTGTAAACATTAGGTAATAGTTATAAATGATAGTTTAACATTAAAAATAATTATATATTTAAAAACTACATTTTACCACCTACAAATACATATAATTTTCTTAAATTAAACTAAACTTTTACTGATCAAATGTTTTGGCAAAGACAAAAAAGATATAAATTTCTATAAAATCAATTGGGATTATTCATGGCAAGGTTTAGGCTAGGTTCAGACCCCCAAGCCTATAATCTAGCCTATTTTGGATTGAAATAAGTAAATTACAAATTTATAACTCTTTAAAGGGCATACACCTTTTTCAAATGGCTAAAGGGTGTATGCCCTTTTATAGTTAACAAAGGGTATTCATAATTTTTCTCATGTGTCGATGCCATCAATGTGTTTCATCAATATATAGCTCTAAGAATCCAAATGGAGCCATGGGAGTTTGGAAAGGGGGGTATATAGGGTACTAAGTAAAAACTTACTAAGCTCAAGGGCATTATGAGCTACCAGATATATAGAGACTATCTAGTTTATTAGCTTTCACTAAGCTATATATAGACTTTTAAACCAAGTTAGGGTTAACAAGATTGAGTACACAAAGGATATAAACATATATAATGTGTATAAACATAATAAATAAAATAAATAAGGGGATAATTCAATGCTTAAGGAATGATAAAGTAAACTACTTAAACAAAAGAACATTACCAAATAAGAAATGTGTTTCAAAAGCATGCGACTTTAGTAAAAAAAGATAATTTTGGAAAGGAAATGATGTTTTTAAGAGAGAGAGGTAGAGAGAGTATGCACTTTCAAAAACCTAAGATAATTCCTTTTCTCTAACAAAAATATTTATAGCATGTGATATCTACCTTAGCAAAGGAAATGGCATTTAAAAAAAAGTAAACTAAGCTATTTGAACAAGGCTCTTGAAATAATTGGCATTGATGTCAAAGGAATTAAAATGGATATGAATGGAAATGTTAAACATAATTATTGGTGAAAGTGAATGGAAGTGTCAAATGGAATTGTTTCCAAAAGTGAGTGGAATTGTTACCAGAAGTGAATGGAATTGTTATCAAAAGTGAATGGAAATATCGATGGAAATGTTAATGGAATTGTCAATAGAAGCATCAATGGTCACATCTTTTGGTGAATATCTTCCTCTTAGATGGGACACATCCCTTAAAATATATATAAAGGATAAGTGATGTGGAAGCATTACACGCATTTGATTTGATTGAAGATCATATAAGTGTGAGATAAAAGAAAGAGAGGAAGAGGAGAATTTTGTTTATGCATATCATTTGATCGAAGAAGAATAGAAGAGTAGAAAATGAAATAGAATATATCATAAGAAAATAAGTGTGAAGGGTAGATTTATTTTAATGAATAATATCATTTGAGAATTTTGAAAGAGATAAGATTAGAAAGTATATAAGAAAATCAATGAGAGAGAAATTGTAAGATAAGAAAAGCCATCATTATATTAAAGAAGCAATCAAAGATAGTGGAATAAATTTGGCTTGGGGTCAGTTCCTCATAGTCTAGGGGTTGATGATCCTATGGGTTGATGCTCATGAATTTGATGGGTTGGTGCTTGGTGAAGGGGATCCATGTCTCCAATGGGTGGGTGCTTATAAATTGACCAAATTGGTGCTTGGTTTGGGGATTGTTGTCTCTAGTAGGTTGGTATCTGTAAAAATTATAAAAGAGTCATATATATGTATGTATATATATATATATATATATATATATATATATATATATATATATATATATATATATTTATTTATTTATTTATGAAAGGGTTTCAACGTAAAACATGTGTTCTTTTATGTTATTAATTGATAGATCTTGAATGTTTATGGTTGTTTTGGTTGATTAAATTTTAAAGATTAAAATATTATCTTATAATGATTCATCCCCCTCAGTATAATCATGTGCTTAAAAATTGGTATCAGATCGGTTCTTACAAAACCTAAGTCAAGTGATGAATTAGAAGAATAAGAGATTTTTTTGTGAGAAATCTTAAAAAGGGATATAACAAGTATAAAGGTAAGATTCCTTTCAAATGTTTCAATTATGGTGAGATAGGACATTTTACTTCTAAGTGTCATCATTCAAAAGATGATAATAATGATGAATAATAACATGTTAAGGTAGGAAAGAGTAAACATTCATTAAAAAAAACTATAAGCCAAGTAAGTATGAAAAAAAAAACTTTAAAAGATATAAGAAAAGCCTCTACACCAAGGAGAGTGATCAAAAGAAGAGAGTAATGAGAGTAATTCAGAGAGTGATAAATAAGAAACTATTTTGATGGCAATAGATACAAAAAATGATGAAGACCAAATGTTTATAGAAGAGGAAGTAAATTTTGATGATGAAGGAGAAGTGGATATAGAAGAAGAACTTGTTTATGCCTTGAATGAAATAAAGATGCTCAAGAAAAATAATTTAAATAAAAAATTATATCTTCAAAATATAAATAAGAAGATGTAAAATTGAAAATGAACATATCTCAAATATTTGAAGAGTTGGAAAAGATCATTACCAGTCTAAAAACTCAATTAGAATAGGCAAAAAGAATTGAGGAGGTAATAAGAGATCATTTGAAATCAAAAGGGGAAAAGTTTTCTAAGTTAGAAGCTAAGATTATTGACTTGAGAAAGGATTTAGAAAAAGTGAACACTAAATTGACAAACAACTTAAGATTTAAAAAGAGCAGTGAGGTTCTAGATGAGATTCTAGATCATCAAAGGTCACTATTTAACAAGTTAGGTATTGGTTATAGAGATGAACAAAATGTTACCAAGGCGTATGTTAAAATTACTAAACCTGTGAAGATATAAGCAAAGACTTCCCTGAATAATGAAGTTCCACAAGTAGTAGATAAAGGAAATAACCATTGGAATGATAGAAGATCATTCTTGCCAAAATAGTCTAATGGGTACCAATGATCATTTTATGGTTATTGCTCTAATTACAACATTTTTGGTCATATAAAAAAGGAGTGTAAGAGACATGTGAGAAATGTATACGCATGGATTACTGGTATAAATTTAGATAAGAGGAATGTGCATGCAATAAGTGAGTATTCATGAAAATATGCCATAAGTAAAGGATGTGAGAGGAATGGGCATGGTTGAAATGGAAATAAAGATTCATATGGTTTCTCAAGTATAAATTCATTTACTCTATTATCAAAAGACATTGTATGTTATAATTAAAATAAGTATGGATATATAGTAAGATAATGTGAAATTAATCCTATAGACCATAACAAGAAAGAGGATGCTCAAACTAAACTCAAAAGAGAATTCATGCAAGTTTTCAAGTGGATGCAGAACCTAGATAATTAAAAGGAATAATTTGTGCTTATCCAAAAGTCACAAGGATCAATGGTAGGGAAGACATGATGGAGCAAAAAGCATAAGGATAAATGGTATTAAAGACCATGTTGAAGCGAGAGAGATATGATATGAATAGTGGTGATATGTTATGAAGAGGAATAATAATAAAAGATATTACAATAACTGGTATAAAAGAAATTTGAGGTTGCAACAAAGACAACATAAAAAAGATAATATTTTTTCTTAGTGACTATGAGAGGAAGCATTAGCTTAGGGGGAGTAGGGTGTATAACCATTTGTCATTGATGTCAAAGGGGGAGAGAGAAAATAAAAAGGGAACACTACAGTAAGAGGAAAACCATGGACAACCCTTTACTATTAATGTCAAAGGGGGAAAATTGAAGACATGGGGAGTAAAAGAGGAGAACCACAACAAGGGAGAGTTCATATACTAATTCATGGGGATTATTATCAATGACAATGAGGGAGATTATTGGAACAACTATTATTGATGTCAAAGGAATTATAATGGATATTGACCAAAATGTCAAACAAAATTATTATCAAAAGTGAATGGAATTGTCAAACTGACTTATTGTAAAAAATGAACATAGTTATTGTCGAAAGTGAATAGAATTGTTTCCAAAAGTGAACAGAAATGTCAAAAAAAATGTTAATGGAATTATTGATAGAAATTTCAATGAAAATGTCGATGAAAATGTCAATGGTCACTTATTTTGGTGAAGAGGTGCCTCTTGTATGGGATATATCCCTTAAAATCTATACAAGGGAGAAGAGACGTGGATGTATTACAAGCATTAGGTTTGATTGAAGATCATATAAGTGTGAGAGAGAAGGAAGAGAGGAAGACTAGAATTTTTTTTATGCATATCATTTGAGCAAAGATGAAGAGAAGAGAATTTTTTTTATGCATATCATATGATTGAATAAGAAGAGAAGAATAGAAAATGAAATAGAATATATATTAATAAAATAAGTGTGAAGGTTAGATTTATTTAAATATATAATATCATTTGAGAATTTTGAAAGAGAGAAGAGTAAAAAGTATATAATAAAGTCAATGAGAGAGAAAGTTTAATATAAAAAAATCCATCATTTGATTGAAAAACAAATCATAGATAGTGGAACTAATTTGGCTAGGGGTCAGTGCCTCATAGTCTAGGGGTTGGTACTCCTATGGGTTGGTGCTTGGCAAAGAAAAACAATGTTTCCAGTGGGTGGGTGTTCATAAATTGATTGATTTGGTGCTTGGTTTATGGATTGGTGTCTCCAATAGGTTGATGCCTGCAAACATTGTAATATATATATATATATATATATATATATATATATATATATATATATATATATATATATATATATATATATATATATATATATAAGCAATATTTGTAGTGGTTCCATCCTGAAAGGGTTTTCAAGTAAATCTTGTGTTCTCTTATGTTATTAATTTCTAGATCTTTAATATTTATGGTTGTTTTGGTTTATCAAAATTAAAAGATTAAAATATTATCTTATACTGATTCACCCCCTCTCAGTATAATCATGTGCTTAACAAAGAGAGAATATACCAAGTAGTAAAATGATTTAGAATCAAGTAAGCCTATGAAATGAATTATGTTTTAAGTTTTAATTAATACATAAGCTTCAAAATATACTCTAAAATATGTTTAAAATGAGTTCAACTAGTATAAAAAGAGTAAACCCTAGTTAGTACACTAGTCTACAACTATGGAGTTTCACTTTTCATAAAAACATGGCCTCAGATCAAGATCAAAGTATTGTACATATTTTATACTAAATAGGAATCAAAGTATGAGGTATTTATGGAAGAATAAAAGGATACAATGTAGAGCTAGGTCCAAACAAATATAATGTCCAAACAATAAGGAGGAGAATAAATACATTTTTGGAGTTTGTGAGCCTAAGCTAGTGCACAAATCAAGTGTAATGACAATTATATAAGTTAGGATCAAGCTAAAATGAAGCATGAATAAATAGAAGTAGTAATGGAGTCTCCAAATCAGTATGCATCAACATAGGCAATCTTTTATCACAATGCAAGCTCAAAATTGCATAGAATAAACTAAAAGATATTTAAGAAGGTGGGGAATCCAAAAAAGTGAAGAATAAGAATAAAGAGGAATGATTTGGAGTAACATAGGTCATCGTAGGATTGAAAATTTTAAAATTTTCCCATTCTTATCTAGTTGGATTGAAATGGGCTAAAAACAATGCATTCTAGGTAAGTTACAGCCTAGGCCAAAGGTTTTAGGCCAAAACATGTGGTCTAGGTTGTAGTTTATTTCAAAATCCATGGATTTTTTCAACTAAGAGTCAAGTTTTGGTCAAACAAAACTATCTCTAGCATGTAATATCTAACTTATCAAGGAAAATGCAATTTTAAGTAAGTGAACTAAGTTATTTTAACAAGAAAACATCTACTAAGAAGTGAAATGAGTCAAAATCAAGAAAAAATATGAAATTAAATAAATTTTAAAGATTAAAGATGTTTTCAATTTTAGGACAATTCATAAACTTCAGAATCTACTCTAAAACATATTTAAAATGATCTAAACTAGCATAAAAATAGTAAACCCTAGTTAGTACACTACTCTACAACTACAAAGCTTCACTTTACATTAAAAAGTGCCCTCATATCAAGATAAAAGTACTTTGTATATGTTATACCAATAATAAATCCAATTATGAGGCACCTATGGATGAAGGAAACATTGGAATGTCGAGCCAAGCCCAAACCAATGTCCAAACAATAAAGAGAAAGTGAAGTAGGAAATTACAAGAGTGTGTGAGCCCAAGATAGGTAAAAAAATTAGGTGTAATTCCAATTTTAGAATCTATCAATAATCCATAATGAATCAAGAAAAATAGAATCAATAATGGAGTCTCCAAATTAGTATGCAATAATGTAAGAATCTTCTGTCACAATATAATCTCAAAATCACTAATAATGAACCAAGAGAGATTCAAGAAGGTGGAAAATCCAAAATATTTAATAAGAATAATATAAAGGAATCCAAAATAAACATGTTTTTATCTGTTTGGTTTAAACAAGATAAAAATAATGCATTTTGGGTAACTCACAACCCAAGCCATAGGTTTTGGGTCAAAATGTGTAGCCTAAGCCACAAGGTTGCCCAAAATCCATGACCTAGGTCAACCAAGAGTCTTGGGGTGTTCAAAGGGATAAGGGTCTAAGGAATCACCAAAAGGGTCTAACAATGAGAAAGAGGGGAAAAAGATTGAAAGGAAGGTTTAAATGGGTGAATAATAGGTTAGGGAAGTGCCCAAGCATGTGGACAATCTCAAATCATATTGACAAGGTTGATAGTCTACACATGAGCTGATATGCAATCATTGGGAGGAGTAGGGTCATGAGAGGTATGATTACATATGCCCCCAAGGTACAATAAGTTAGTGTTAAAAAGGAAAAAGGAGTGTTGTGAAGTACCTAGAAGCCATAAAAAATAAAAAAATAGAGAGGAAAAGGAAACTAAAAAACATTAACCACACTTACCTGATAGGGATAGTGGCATAAGTAATATTCGATGACATGATCTACATAGACAAGTGTAAACTTTGTGTGATCCAAATACAACTTCAAATCAAACTCTAGCTCTTGCATACAAGGGACTTAAGTGATATCAAATCATAAAATTTGGAATGAGATTCATTAGAGCATCGACTCTAGTGTTCTTCATACAAAGGAAGTGGGATATTTATAAGCCCCCCAAAGAGGATATAAAATCACTCATTACCTTGAAGAGGGGGATAAAATTAGAGCTAAGGAAATTATAGACTCTAATGAGTTGAGACATAGCTAAGATTGAGTCAGATAAAAACTTCACATAGCACATGACAATGCATGAGTATCAATCAAGGAACTGATAATTGTGTGATACTCAGATATATTATTCATCTCAATGGTAAGTATTTTCACATTGTAGTTTCACCCATTGAAGGAGTGGTTTCAACACTAATCCAACTGATACAATGGGATCACTATGAGGCTTTGGTTCACCTACGGTTAGATTTAACCTCTAGAGAGGACTCATTACCTTGATGGATCACCTAGACTAATGACAACACTATTACACTTGAAAGGAAAAATGAGAGAGAAAAAAAATCTTGAAATGAACATAAAACCTAAAAAATGATGTGATACACAAGAATATTATGATGTCTAAAGGTAAAAGAGCTAATAGCATGCACAACTCACAATCTTATAACTCTTCTACATAAGTGTTTTTTAGGGAGATAGGGAGATCCTGACAACACTTAGAATGGTTATCAAATGGCCTTATAGGGGATAAAATGGTGAAACTCCATAGCTAAACACTACATGAACTTAATATCACACAAACTATAACTTACAAATGAATATTCTCTTGTATAAAGGTGATGAAATTAGATAACCAATCAAGGCATAATCAAAATATTCACATGATAAGATCAATAATACTATGAATTCACATAAGATACAAACATTTGATAAGGCAAAATCAACTCTATTATTCATTCAAAAGCATAAGAGTCGGTAGTATAAATCTCTACAGGGGTAGAGTTTTGTTACAATCAGTAGAGAGATCATGGATGGACAAATTTCTACATCATTTATGTGCTTAAAAGAGGCCACCTATTGTGGTTATAATTTTACTTCTTAAATAGGTAGAGTCCATAAATTAAGGGGCTCACTCAGTCTTACCTACTACCTTGGGTATTTGTAACATTTAATCATGCTTAAGGAGGTGTCTTGAGATAGTGGGGATCTCCTCAAGATTTTTATCTTCACCTTGAGTAACTACTTGACATATGTGTTTACGATTATGGCACATCTTATGATGACAAGGGAAAAATTCCATTGTCTTTCCACTCATTCCATGACTTAGATCTGATTTGTGCCATGATTTTCACATTGGGTCACTATGCAATTGATTCTATGAATCAATGCAATTACACAGTTTGCTCATGAATTTGATAGATAAATGGGCAAAATGGGCCATATAATTAGTTTTAGCTAGTGCCAGCATACATGACAACAAACTCTTCAGTGGTAGGTTCCAACAATGTATCAAAATTAGGCTCATTCTAGTATTCCTTACTTTTACAAGTATATTTCCCCTTAGATCCCACTAACTTTACTCTTTCTATTTATGGGGTTAATTCCCATATGATTAATACCACATGACATAGATTCATTGGCTTGGAAACCTTGTTTTGATATTTCATGTTTGTCAGTCTATGAAAATCATGGATTGATAGGTGCTTATGTATCTTTTTTTTTTTAATAGGATATAAATCCCTAGGCTCTATCTAGTCCACCTATCTACTTGTGCTTGGTTCTTAAACCCTTCCACATGGAGCTTTCCTAGTCTTCTATTGCTTAGATGAGGCTTCAAATGGATGCTGACTATTCTCTCTATAGTGAAACAATATTTCACCATGTGGTGTCATCCTACTCATCCACTATTAGGAGGGTTTTGAACCCATAGGAATGGTTCTAGGTCATTGGGATTATTACATGTGGATTCATCATATTAACCCACTTGCCCACTACTTTACTGACATGAAGATCCACATAGCAACTTCGAATAAATTCAAATAAGTGTCAAAAAATTTTCAAAAGGGTCCGAGACCACTGAGAAATTGACACATTGTACTAGAAGAAGATAGAAAAACTTCACAACTTTTTCTTGTTGAGACTTCATGCGAAAATCATGACATAATTATTGATCTTCAAAAAAAATTTAAACTCTCAATCATGCAAAAGTTTTGACTAGCTTTTTGCCAAAAAGATCAAAGGTAAACCTATTTGATAATATGTTCAATCTTTTCTCCTTTTAAATCATTCACATCATACATGTGAAGAATAAAACCATGAATATTGAAGGTTTAATTCCTTTCCTAACTTAGCCTTTTATATTGATCCTAAATCCCTAAACTAAATTGGATGTTGCTTTTCAATGGTGAAAAAAAATGGTTAATGTTCAGGAGACTTTTTAAAGTTGCTTACCTTCTAAGCAGGAACCTAATAGTAAGTAAATTTATCCATTGGGCATGGATTTGTAGAAGCATCCAAAACTTATCACATTTTTAAATTCTAACCTAGTTATAAATCACTTATCCCACTACTTAATAAATTAAACTGAGAATTCACTTTCAACAATAGAGGAGGCAATGAAAAAGAACAAACATGCAAAAGCACTTAGGGAAAGGAAAAAACTAAACTAATGTGTAGTAACACTTGGAGGAAAGAAAATGAAATAAACTACTATGTATAAAAATATAAAAATCTTCAATATCATAACTTGAGATGATCCCATTAATGGGAATAGGTAGTTCTTCTCCACCTAAATTTGAGGGATGAAAGGCATTGGCCTATTTGTAACTAGTGATGATATAAGGGACACTCCATAAGGCATCAAAATTTATGTGCCTCCTAGGTTTGGCTCTATTTTCATCTCATTTGAGAAAAATATCTCTTTTATGGAATGTTATTCAAACTTCCCTTTTGTTAAAACATCTCTTCAATTAAGCTTGACGAAGATCTATTGTATGCATAGTTTGGTTTCTAGCCTATTCCAATTCCATCAAATCTATAAATCTGATTTCCATGGTACTTTCCTCCATTATTTAAATTTTTTTGATGAGTTGTACAACTGACATTTCAATTGATATAGATAGCCTTTCCTCTCTATCGTAGACAATCATGTAAGGGGAATTATCAACATTCATTTTAGGAGTGATTATATTAGCCCATAATGAATTTATTAGTTATGTATGCCATGTTCTTTGGTTCTCCTCCATGGTTCTCTTTTGTAATCTTGATAAGATTATTTTTAGTGGATCATGACAAGCCATTCCATTGAGTGTAGTAGTTATAAGATGTAATCAAATATATGCCATGCTTGACTGACCACTCAATTATCCTAGTTCCAAAAAAGGCCATTGCATTGTCAAAGGTGATTGTATAAAGGAATCCAAATATCATGACTATACATTCATAAAATTCCAATACATTGGTTTCTTTTGTTTCCCTTAGATCCACTACTTTTATCCATCTTGTAAGGTAATCATTGGATGTTAAGACCCACTTATGATTTATACTATAATTTGGGTTAATAATCCCTATGAAATCTAAACCCCACTACATAAAGGGATGCTTAACCTAGATAGGTTATTTTTTCCAATTCTTAATGCATGCATAAATATCCCTAAACAAGTTTGGACAATAGTAGTCTACCCTCATTATATTCATAGATGTATTTTTCGGAGAAAAATGTCTGCCTAGTGGCCCATCTTTAAATTCTTATAGAATCCTAACAATATAATTTGTTTCAAAACATATCAAAATAACACTATTGATATCCTTCCTAAACAAGATGCCATCCATAAAAAAGTAATGAATAGATTGAATTCTAAAGTACCTCCTCTTAGATTTATCCAAAACTAGAGGGCACTCACCAATTTGAAGGAAGTTGACCATATCTTGGGTCCAACTAATAGGAAAAAAGGTAAAATTGAATATTGGCCATTTTGGAGTACAAGGACAACATTTTTATCATATTGGAATTCTAAAGCTAGTTGATGGCACAAACCTCTACCTCTTACAACATTTTTGACCTTGATGTTTACATCATACTCATTTCATTTTGTAATCCACCGTTCCCTTTTCTCATTTAAATATTTTATTAAGAGGAAATCCTTAACACTTGGATGTGAAACCATTATATGCATCTTATTGTTAGAAACCAAATGCATAAACTTCTTGAGACTTATTATAATAACCAATAATTTCTTCCTTACAAAGTAATATTTTACATCATAAACTTCCAAGCCCTGACTAAATAAGGCTATCGATTACTTCATACCTTCATCATTTTACCGTACTGACATAGATAAGATAGTTTCCATACCTCTAAAGGCATATATATTAAAGTCCTTGGTGAAAATAGGATTTATGAGGGTAGGAACTTGTGATGTCTCATTTAATGAATTCAAAGTTACCCTTCCTTTCCTTGGACTAGAAAAATATCTTATTTTTAATTAACATAATAGTTAGAGGCTTTACAAGACTAGAAAATTTAGGGATAAACCCCATAAAATTTACTATCCTTCCTAAGAAGCTTTTCAGCCCCTTCTTGTTACTAGGCAAGGATAATGCTACAATGGCACTTACCCTCTCACGATCAATTACAAGCACTTTTTTTGAGATAATATGGCCCATAAGCTCACCTTTATGGACTGAAAATAGGCATTTATTGGGGTTAAGTGAGACTTTAAACTATCTAAATTTATCAAAGACTTGTCTGAGATGAGACATATTATCATCAGTATGATTATAAAATATTGTAATATCATCAATATAGATAAGTACAATATCATTGATTAGTCATTGGAATGGTATGTCCATGGTTCCTTGAAAATTTTCCCCTATATTAGAAAAACCAGAAAGAATTTTTTTATAAGCATAAGTTAAACATTTGGTAGTTAAGGTTGTCTTAATTTGATCCTCTTCTTGAACTAATATCTTATTGGAACCATAATAATCATTAAGGAGTGAAAACTATTCTTAACTTATCATAATTTGTGATATGTGTTCCATGAATGGAAATGGGTAGTGGTATTTCAAATAATCCTTTTTATATCCCTACAACAAACACACATATTTATCTTTTTGTTCATATTTCTAACATGGACTGATTTTTATACACAAGTTGAGTGTTTGATAGGAAAAATTATGCTAGTCTCTATTTGCTTTTTTAGATCTTTCTTCATGAGAGGCTCTATCTTTGGGAATATATGACTTTGATTCTACCTAACATGTTTGGAATTTGGGTCTAATTAATTTTTTTTTTAGGATTAATAAGGATTAAAACCCTTAATATCAACATACCCCCAAGAAAAAACATCTTCAAACTGGTGAGAAATACTAACAAATGCACAATTTTCTTTTAGAGTACATACCTTGCCAAGTCTGAGAAACTTGTCTTTGTAAATGGAATTTTGTTAATAAACCTCACTCTTAACTAACATGTTTAATTTCTCTCATATAATCTAATCATCAATATCAAAGATAGAATCAAGAGTAACTAAACCCTCTGGTAGATTGTTTGACCTTAACTGGATAATTTGTTCTTCACATTGCTATTGTAGTTTATCCTAATTTTTAGCTTAGAATTTAGATTCTTATTATCATAAATTAAATATTTTCTATTCATTTTAAAACACCCTCCAATTATTTTTATTTTAAGGTATAGCAGGCCTCATAACCATATTGATATGATGTTATATTTTGTCACTTTTGATATCATTAGGAACATCAAACTATGCACCAATGGTAGCTAGCCTATCAACATGTTTATTCATATCTCTTAGGATGTATTGGATGTTGAATGATTTAAATTCCTCTATGAGGTCACATAATCTATTTTTTAGGATTTAAAAAGTCATTTTTTTGATAAATTTAGACCTCTTACCTGATTTACCACCAACTCACTATCACCAAAAACATGTAGCTATTTTACACCTGTCTTTCTAACCCATTGGAGACCATATATGAGAGATTAATACTTAGTTGAATTTTTGGTAAATCTAAACTAAAATTTTAGACTAGAATAATTCTTTTCATTCAAGGGAGATACTAACATTAAACCTCCTCCTAATCCATGCCTACTTCTAGATCTGTCAAAGTACATTTTTCATAACACATTATCATGTTCATTAGTCTTCACAAGATATAGAATTAAATAATCTTATTCTTGTAGCCAAAAGGTAACTAAACTAATATCTCCAATGATCCTATAAGGACAAAAATCATTATAATCATCCCCACATTCACTAAGTAACAATCAAATGTGCCTGAAAAGCATGTACTTGGCTCTTATTCAATAGGATGGTATTCTTGGTTAAAGATTGTACAATTGGAATTTATGGAATTTTTCACATAAGGTTCAATATGGTTTATATAAATTGGATCCGACATAATGGCTATCTTAGTGGCATACTTGGTTCTAAATATCATATGAGACCAATTAGATGAGAGGTATCCTCCAATCCTAATAGTAAAGTCTCTAAAAAGGCACAAATCAAAGCATGAAGGGATATCAATTATGAAAACATATTGGAGAATGGAAAACTTAGGATAAATATGAAAAGAGAGGTCCAAACTCTTTATGATTCCAAGAGTCTTAACATTTTTCCCATCTATCTATACTACTCCTTTAGAGAGTGGCTCATATTCAAAACCTGACCTATTAACTATCTAATTTGGCATTAATGAGATACTAGCCCCTAAATATATCATGTAATTATGGGCTAAATGACTGATAATGATCAAATAAACATACAATGGTGAAATCTTCACACCTTTATTTGATTGATCTACCTTTGGCTGAGGTGTATTAGTAAATAATACTTTTGGTCATTATTTTGATGAACCTTATGAAAGACTAAAGTTAGATAAAGCTGTTTTTAATATGTCCTTTTATCCTAGAATGTATAATTATTCCCACATAGATATATTAACATCTATTTTCTTCATATACTTAATAATATTGAATGGGGGAGTACCAACCTTTTATTATACTTTAGTAGTGGATGTACCTTCTTGTACTTGTGTTAATTGAGAATGGATTTTGGGCTATTATTAACTCCATAAAGTATATTTTTTCTTAACTATTACACATTTAGAGTTGAAGTAGGACTAGAAACCTCTTTTAATATTAGAGGATATGATGTGGTATACTTACATCTATTAGTTCAATTTTTACATCCTTTTTCTTGGATCTAGTATTGGTTGTCACACCTGAAGAAGAACCCTAGTTCTACCCTTGAAATTGATTCAATCCACAATAATCATCTCCTTGCTAGTTTAGAAGAATAGTATCATTTTATACTGTCTCTTAATAATTCCATAGTTGTGGTGATATGATTTTCACCATCAATTCTTGGTTGAGGACACCATTAGGACAAGTGGTTTGGTTATGTGTAAAATAACAAGGAAAACACCACTCATAGTCTTGTAACAAGTTATTTTACATGAGAACAAGGGACTTAGATGTGATCACATTATTATAATTGAAATATGGATAAGTCTTTGCAAGAGTAATTTGGCCTTCACCTTAAGTATTTGCAAGATATGGTGGCTTATTTAGTTGATAGGGTCCTTGATAAGGAGGCTTATTAGGTTGATAACACTAATAAGGTTATTAATAGGGTATATAATTATGAACCTACAACATTTATAGGGTATTCAACTCATTTATGAAAGTTTGAAGAAGGCTCTCAACCTTTTTAAAATCATTTGATGGGCTAGGGTAATATTTATCATGGTTTGGTGGTTGGCTCATTGAAACAAGAAGGGGTGATAGTGAAGGTTGTTTAGGAGGTTATAACTCTAGGAATATTGGCCTAGGAGGTCTTGGAGTAATATTTATAGCTTTTATAAGGCAATTTTTAGCTTTAATTACAATATCATATGCACTAGGAAGAGTTGTATCCCTAATAGATTGGATTACAACATCTATGTCAATGTTTAAGGCTCTTAGATAAAAGAGAAAAACATTATTCGGTGTGGGCTTAACCACATTTAGGATTGTATCCCAAGTTATCTAGAACCTGAGATTGAAATCACTTATGAATTCTTATGGATCTCTCTTAATAGTAGTCAATTGTTTTGCTAAAGGCATATGGTTTTTTTGTCTCCAAATTGCTTTCCTAAGCCTTCCCCTAATTCAACCCATGAGTAAAAGAATTAGGTTATAATATTATAGAACATTAAAGGCACTTACCTTTCAATTAGGAAGATAAAATCCTAATAACAATGTTTTCCTCAATGATATGATGCACTAAACATATATTAGCAATATCTTTGATGTGTTTCATAGGTGTGGTTATATTCTCTCTAGAAAAATAGGGAATTCTCTTAATGGATAACACAAGCATATTTTCATATTAGGTTAGGTTTCTTGGGCTTCCTCCATTGAAAAAAAAAAAAACCTACTTTTTAGGGACAACATGTAAGGGATTGGAAGAAACCCTACCCTTTTTTTTGGAAAATCTACCGAAAGGAGGCATAAATTTTGCTCTTGAGGAAGGTTGTCTAAGATCTTTAGATCTTGTTACAGGAGATAAGGATGCTTTAGTTATTATTTTTATAGAGAGTGTAAATAATTCAAAAAGATACAAATTATCTTTTAAAAAAGATTTTATCTCTCTTGGTATGAAAATATTTGGGGACTGGTCTATTAGATTTCAAACTTGTTTTGAGCTTCCAGGTGTTGATTTCATGTCTCTTGATAAGAGTAACACCAAATTCTTAGCTAAAACTATTTAGACTCAATGGAATTGAGTACGTCCCACTAGGCATGCTATAACCTTTTTTCACATTAGAGTGGCACATCTTAAAGGAATGGTTTCAAGGATCTTCCCTCTAACTAATATAATGGGATCACTTTTACGTTATGGGTCATATATGGCTAGAGTGAATCTATATAGAGGGTGAGTTCCCCTGATGGATGACCTAGAATAACACTAACACTATTGCACTTTCAAATAAAAAGGAGAGAGAGAGAAAATAAATCTTGAAATGAACCTAAGCCCTAAAAAATAATGTGATACACTAGAATATTATGATTTACTCAACTCACTTAAGTAAACATAATTAAGGTAAAAGAGATAATAACATGTACAACTCACAATCCTACAACTATTATATAGAAGTGTTTTGTATGGAGACAGGGAGCTCATGACAACATTTAGAATGGTTAGCAAATGAAATTATAGGGGATTAAATGGATAAACTCCAAAGTTAAACACTACATAAACTGGACAATAAATTGAGGATAAATAATTTTTTTGTTAAGCACAAAATATACTGAGAGGGGGGGGTGGATCAGTATATTATATATCTTTATAAATATTTCCTTTAACCAAATTCCACTTAATTAAACATTCAAGATATTCAATAAAACTCAAACAATAAACATCACACAAGACAGAGAGAGACACCAAATATAACGTGGAAACCCAATGTGGGAAAAACCACAGAGAATCAATCTCAAATATATTCATGAGAACAACCCCATAGGAGCACCATACCCCTTTTCCAAGTACAAACCTTAGATACAATTTGTGAGCACCACCCCATAGGAGCTTCAAACCCCTTTTCCGAGCACCAACCTAGCTGCTATTCATGAGCACCAACCCATAGGAGCACTAACCCCTTTGTCGAGCATCAACCCAGCAACAATTCATGAGCATCAACCCATATGAGCACCAACCCATTTGTGTATACCACACACCTATCTCTCAATGTTGCCATCTCAACAAATGATAGATCAATACAACATCTCCTTCCTCTCTCTCACTTTTGCTCTTCTAAGCTAGATATAACAAATACAAATCATCTCTCAAAATTGCTCTTCTAAGCTAGATATTACAATATCAAATCAACCTCTCACATCCACATTACAAATGGCTATTCAAGCCTTTATTTATATATTTCCAAATGACCTTTGGCCTTCCCCCTTTGTGACCTTTCATTCCTCATGGAAAATGGCACCAATCTTGGATGACCCTTCATATCCAAGCATTTGAAAAGTCATGTGGTGACCCTTCATTACCAAAAACGTCCTTCCCACTTTTGTCCTTATCTTTGGTGACTTTTCGTATTCCTTTAAGTGTCCCTTCATGATAAATTCACCCTTTACTCTTTTATCTTCACTTGGTGACTCTTGATATTCCCCAAGATGACTCTTTATGGGAAAATGTGTCCCATCCTTCTTTTGTTTTTATCTCATGACTCTTCGTCTTCTCCATGGGCCCTTATTTTGTCTCATATGTAACCAAAAATATATTCATTAATATTAAATAAATATTAACTCATATTAGCCAAGATAAAAAATGTTAAATGCAATGGGGCCTTTATCACCAATAATACTAAACCTTTGACATCAATGACAATATTTCCAACAATCTTCCCCTTTGTCATTGATGGAAACCTCAATTATGAAACTACCACATCTTGTCACCTGGCCACATCCTGTCACCTGCACATACTATCATCTAAAAGCATATAGTAACTCCCCCTTATTGTAGCAACCTGTACCTATTTCTTGTACCTATTTTCTACACATGTACCTATACCTATTATTCTCCCTCTTTTACATCAATGGCAAAGGGCCTACCTGGAGCTAACACTTAGCTCTCCCTCACTTGATGTTGAACATCAATTCTAGGAAGTAATAGAAATTACTCCCAAATCCTCTTGACGATCTTTGAATGTATCCTTTGATCGTGCCTTTGAGATGATATCTAATAATACATACACATTTTTCCCTATCCTTTGAGCATCTGCAATCAACTCATTTGAATATTTTCTTCTAATCTCACAAACCTCTTTATGAAACTTTAATGTATATCCTTGATCACATATTTGACTAACACTCAACAAATTATGCTTAAGACCTTTTACATATAAAACATTCTTAGTCTTAGTTATACCATAATCCAAACTCAAAGTACCTTTTTCGGCTATCCTAGCAGTGGTTTTATCTCCATACCTCACTGTACCACCATTAATCTTCTTTATAGAAATGAACTTACTTTTATCACATGTCATATGCCTCGAATATCCACTATCAATTAACCATGGCTGATCTTTACCTCCCACATGCAAAGCTGTCTACACCATCATAGAATATTCATGTTGTTTCTTCTGCCATGTACATGTCTGAACCTTCTCCCTAATGAATGGAGCTTTGACATTCTAATCCTTCTTCTTGATGAATGGAGCTTTGAACCTCTGATCCTTCTTGACTGACTCGAACATGCTTCTACAATATCGAGCTATGTGTCCGTAGTTGTTGCACTTGTAGCACACTATGGTCTCTTCATCAAAGCTTGATAGAGGAGCAAAAGAGTTGTGGCTTTTGCTTGACTCTACTTGACTTTCCTTCTCCTTTTTATGAAATTATTAGCTCTTTTTATACATTCTAATTTCTTGTGACCATATCCATTACAATAAAAACAATAGCCATAAAAATAAGACATGTTTGTATATCTCTGACCTGATTGCCTTTTGTAGCTTATTCCTTCTAGCCTTCTCTATTTGGAATGTCCTCTGTATTCTTCACTTCTCTCCTTTATGTTTCCTCTTGTGTCAGAGCTTCAACATAGCTCTTTTTCATTTCAAATCCGATCCCTGTCTTATTTGAATTTGCTTTTTGACTTTGTAATATCTTATTCAACATGTTAGTGCTATCCTCAAATCTTGAATCACTCACTACTTTATCACTAACTGATTTCTTAATATCTTCTTTTAAAGAGGCAATTTCAATAACATACCTTTCACAATCTTTTCTTGCTATTTCCAACTGTGCTTTAAGGTCTTCTTCATTTTTCTTGGCTTCTTCAAAGTGTGCTTGTAGATCTTCAATCATTTCCTTTGACTCTTGTTCATTCTTTTCGATCTAGCGCTTTAACCTTTGATTCTTCTTCTGAACAACTTCTAACTCTTCTAGGGCACAACTGAGTTCTCCTTCCATATCTACTTCAGCTTCCTCCTCTTCTTCTTCTTGATCATCATCATGTATGGCCATGAATAGAATCTCTTCATCTTCTGAATTGCTGACTCCACTATCTTCAATTGAGCTAGGGTCCTTAGAATACAAGCTCTTCTTCTCGAATCCCTTCTTGGATTTGCCTTTGAAATTCTTCTTGTATGTAGGCTTTTCTTCTTCATCATCTTTAACCTTATTTGGGCATCTAGCTAAAAAATGTCCAATCTTTCCATAATTAAAACATTTAAAAGGTAATTTTCCTTGATATTTACCTGTTCCTCTTTTTGGCCTGTGGATGAAAAGTGCTTCATTGTCATCTTCATCATCACTGAAACTATCACTTGATTCTTGAATCTTAGCTTTCTCCTTCTTTGATGTCTTAAAAGTCACTTCTCTCTTTGATGGTTTATCTTGTTCTGTCCACATCTCATATGCCGTGAGAATACCATGAAGCTCATCCATCTTCAGCTTGGCTAAATTCTTCATCTCCTTGTTTGCCGAAACCTTTGCATCATATCTCATTGGTAGAGATCTCAAAACCTTTTTCACCACCGTTGACTCTTCTAATGTTTCTCCAAGACCTTGAATCTGATTTACTATCCGATCAACTCACAAAATTTAACTTTCTATATCTTCTTCTTCTCCATCTTCAAACTTTCAAATTGCCTTCTAAAAGTCTGCAATTTATCTTGATGTACCTTTCCATCACCTTTGTAAATATTCTCATGTTTTACCCAAGTTTCATGAGCAGATCTACATTGCATAACTTTAAAAAATTTAGATTCACATAAACCACATAAGGTGGCATTTAAAGCTTTATTACATTCACTTGCCTTCTTTTCTATTGGAGTAATTGTAGATGTCTGTGGCTCTTCATATTCCTCCACCACTGATTTCCATATGTCAAATCCAAGGGCCATCAAATAAACCTTCATTCTCATGCTCCAAAAAGCATAATTTGTCCCATCAAACAAAGGTGCCTTATTTGTAGAAAATCCTTCCTGTGACCCAGCCATCATGCTTTCCCTGATCTACCTTCAAGCTGTAAAACATTTCAAAAAGGAACCTGCTCTTATACCAATTATTAAGCATGAAATATACTGAGAGTGGGGTGAATCAATATATTATATATCTTATAAATCTTTCCTTTAACCAAATTCCACTTAAATAAACATTCAAGATATGCAATAAAACTCAAACAATAAACGTCACACAAGACAGAGAGAGACACCAGATATAACGTGGAAACCCAATGTGGGAAAAACCACAGAGAATCAATCTCAAATATATTCATGAGAACAACCCCACAAGAGCACCATACCCCTTTGCCAAGTACAAACCTTAGCTAAAATTCATGAGCACCACCCCACAGGAGCTTCAAACCCCTTTGTTGAGCACCAACCCAGTTGTTATTTATGAGCACCAACCCACAGGAGCACCAACCCCTTTGCCGAGCATCAACCCACAGGAGCACCAACCCCTTTGTGTATACCACACACCTATCTCTCAATGTTTTTATCTCAAAAAATGATAGATCAATACAAAATCTCCTTCCTCTCTCTCACTTTTACTCTTCTAAGCTAGATATAACAAATACAAATCATCTCTCAAAATTGCTCTTCTAATCTAGATATTACAATATCAAATCAAACTCTCACAACCCCATTACAAATGGCTACTCAAGCCTTTATTTATAGCTTTTCAAATGACCTTTGGCCTTCCCCCTTTGTGACCTTTCATTCCTCATGGAAAATGGCACCAATCTTGGATGACCCTTCATATCCAAGCATTTGAAAAGTCATGTGGTGACCCTTCATTACCAAAAACGTCCTTCCCACTTTTGTCCTTATCTTTGGTGACTTTTCATTTTCCTTTAAGTGTCCCTTCATGATAAATTCGCCCTTTACTCTTTTGTCTTCAATTGGTGACTCTTGGTATTCCCCAAGATGACTCTTTATGGGAAAATGCATCCCATCCTTCTTTTGTCTTTATCCCGTGACTCTTCATCTTCTCCATGGGCCCTTATTTTGTCTCATATGTAACCAAAAATATATTCATTAATATTAAATAAATATTAACTCATAATAGCCAAGATAAATAATATTAAATGCAATGGGGCCTTTATCACCAATAATACTAAACCTTTGACATCAATGACAATATTTCCAACAAATTTTACATGATAAAATCAACAATCCCATGAATTCACACAAGATATAGTCATATGAGAAGGGAAAATCAACTCTATTATTCATTCAAGGCTCAAGATCCATCATTACAAGTATCTATAGGGGAAATGTTTTGTTATAATTAGTAGAAAGATCATGTATGGACAATTTTGCATCAATTTTCTACTTAAAAGAATCCCCCTATTATGGTTACAATTTTCATGTTTAAATAGGAAGTGTCCATAGCTTAAGGGCCTTCACTCAATATTACCCACTACCTTGGGTAGTTATAACATTCAATCATGATTGGGTAGGTGGATCAAGATAGTGGGATATCCTTGGGATTATTATGGCCACTGTGCATAACTGCCTACCATGCACATTTAGGACTATAACTTATCCTATGATGACCACATCCAAATTCCATCATCTTTTCACTTATTCTATGAGTTAGAGTTGAGTTGAACCATGATTTACATGTTGGGCAACTCTGTGACTAATTTTTTGAATCAATTTAGTTACACATTATTCTCATGAATTGATAGTTAAATGGGTGAAATGGGCTATCAAATTAGTCTTAGCCAGTGATAGCATAGATGTAAATAAATTCCTTAGTGGCAGGTTATAGCTAAATTTTGACATCAGCGTCATTATGGGATTTATTACTTCTACTATTATATTACCCTTAGGCCCCAATAAATATCCTCTTTTTATTTATGGGTCCAATTCCCTTATGATTACTAACACATGGTACCACTTTGTTGGCTTAAAAACCTTGTTGTGTTAATCTGCATTTTTTAGTCTGAGTAAAGTGTGGGTTGATAGGTGGTTATGTGTCCTCCTTTGATTGGGTTTTAAATCCTCAAGATTTTCCAAGTCTATAAAACTATTTGTGGTTAGTTATCAGCTCCTTCTGACTCTTCTATTTCTAACTAAGGATTCAAATAGATGTTAAATGTTCTCTCTATAGTGAGGTGATATTTCACTATGTGGTGTCATCTTACTCACCTACTGCTCAGAGGGTTTTGAAACTTTATGAATCATTTTAAATTTCTAGTATTATGACACATGGAAGCATACTACTAACTTTTTTACTTGTTACTCTAATGGCATGGAGATCCACTAGAAAACTTTGAAGAAATTATACTAAGTGTCAAAAATCATTTTTAAGGGGCTCGGTACCATCAAAATATTTACACATGGCATTGGGAGAAGATAGAAAAAATTCAAAACTTTTGATTGTTATGCCTCCATGAAAATAATGTGATATAATTCCCAATCTTCAAAAAATTTATAAACTATCAGTCATACAAAACTTTAGACTACATTTTTTCCAAAAAAGTATAAAGTCTGACCTCTTTGAAAATATGCTAATTATTTTATCCTTTTAAATCATTCGTGTCAAAACATACAAAGACTAAAACCTTAAATCATGAAGGCTTGATTATTTTCCTAACTTAGTCTTTTTTCTTAATCCTAAAGCCCCAAATTGAATTGAAGGATGTTCTTCCATGGTTATCAAAAGTGGTCAACAATGAGGAAATAACCAACTATATCAAGATCATGGCCCCATGGGTCATTAATAATCCATGTCATAGTGGTGAATCCTAGGTTGTATCAACTACCACCATCGGTGTGAATCAATACTAAGAGGTCTACTATGGTGGGGGTCAGGGATGTAAGACACCATTTTAAGGGGATTATATTAGTACATGGTAGGATAAATAAGATGCAAAAGGGAGACAAGTAATGAAACCAAGATAAAATGAATGGGATAAGGTGGATGTCAACTATGGGACAAGGTGACAAAGGGTGGTAGGAGGGAAAAAGATGAAGACCAGTCAATGTAGACCAGATCAAGTATTTAAATAACCATAATCATGAACCTTCACACTTGTATATAACATAAGGAAATAATAAGATGGAGTTATTGGAGATAAAATACTAACTAAAAGAAGCAAACAACTCTACTTTTATCCCAAGGTGCATTTGATAGGCAGTGCATAAGCATTAGAGGCCATGGGAATTAGGAGTCCAAGAGACTATGATGGTCCAAAAATAGGCCTAATAAGTACCTATATTAGAAAATAAAGGCCACCATTACATTTAGAATGAGTAAAAACCCATAATATGGAGATCTCAATGTTTAACTAACAATAACAGATGAAATAGAACATAAAACTAGGCATTCTAGAAAACTAAGGTAAAAATCATGGCCTGCACCATTACCAAGACATGGGATCTTTTCAAACCCACTATGTGGACCAATACTATGCTACTGGTTTTATTGTAAGCCCATGACCTAGCTCCTAAGAGATCTAAAAATATTGGTGGGGGCCTAAAATAGACCCTACATGTCACTGGGGGTAAGTAGAATAATAGGTGTATACCTATATTTCATGTGGTTTTCTCACACTACTATCCTAATTTGGTATGAAAGACCACATATATCAATAAGAGTCAGATTACAAGATGTAGGAGAAGTATCTCAACTGGTAGAGACACCACTACTATGCAATGGCCAATAGAGACAAAGTGTTCCAACATCAACTATGATGAGAGGTGATAAGATGTGACATGAGGCCCCTGTTAGATGAATACTAGAAATAGAAGGCTAGAGTAAGTCCTAGACAACCATAACCACTAACCCATGCAACCTGTAAGAACCACAATAAACAAGATAAGTTAGTATAGGAATAACTTCAAGAAAGCAATAATACCATTGACTGAAATAAGGGAAAGACTCTACTTATATCCTAAGGTGCATCCAAGGAGGAGTACAAAAGCCAAATGGCCAAGGATACCCATAAGGTCTAATGACATATGTTATGAAAAAGGCAATACATCAAACAAGGACCTAATTAGGATGCTCTAATAAGCTCTAGGGATTACCAATGCACCAAAAACCTAGGCCCAAGCCTACCCCTGAGGGTAGGCCACCAATTCACATTAACTAGGGGCTTGATCCTAAATTATGCCACTACTTAGCCTCCATAGAGTCCAAACAACATGGAAAATATGGGAAAATGATATGGATCATCCATATCCTAAGGTTTACCAATCATGAATTAAAACATGGGAGTTCTAAAGGTGGGGTCATTATTGGTGAACAAAACCTCTAAACCTAGACAAGTAAGAGGATTGTGTCTCATATGATGCATGAGTGTGAGCATCTTGTAATATATCTTCTCATTTATTAGGTCACATGTTACAATATGGATGGAATATCACTTGAGATCTAATTTGGCAACCCAAGATACCTCACTAGGAGAGGCATGTAGGGTGTCAATACCACAATGAGACAATCATGACAAAGAGAGAGGATTTACATTGAGGGAAAGATATCAAAAGAGGTATCTAAATAGTGAATAGTTAGATTAATGCACATAATAAGGAGGTTTCTAAGAGTGTGAAATGGGTTTAAGAGGAGTTAATGGTGATCGATACTCATTAGGGTAAAATTATTTATCCTTGTGAAAGGAAAATTCAGCAGTGGGAGTCTTGGATGAACCCACAAGACCCCACAAGGAGACAACCAAATCTCATTTGAGGGATTTATCATAGCATAAATTAATGCCCAGGGATTTGGGTCCACCTCCAAGGCATGAACCTTAGCTTGAGGCATAAATTATACTGCATGAAATGTTATTAACATGATGACTTGCATGGTAGAACTCTAAGGATGGCCAAGAATCATGTTGTATGAGAGATATAAATCTAACACACAAAACTCAATCTTGAATATCTTTGGCCCAAACTTGAATTGAAGCTTCACATTTCCCACTAGTGAAACCATGTCATTGTTAAAAACAACACATTTATGGTGAGAATTAGAGATCTTATTATGACTAATACTAATATCACTAAACATACATAATGGCATGATGTTTAATGTGGCTTTCTCATCAATGATGAATCTCTTGATGTGGAAAACATTGAGTTAGGTCTTAATATAAAGTAATAATCCATCCCTCTTTGTAATAAATGAAACATCTAGAAATGGGGTGGGGTTAAAAGATAATGTAAGAAGAGGAAGTCGATCATGAAATCATATTTAAATAATATCTCCATGTCATCCCATAATAAACCCTCATGATATAGACAAAAATCATCATAAATGAGTCTCCTTTACTCAGGGAAAATTTGAAGATGGTCCCAAATGGAGATCCCAACATAAAGGGACTACAACTCCTCTATAATAGAATAAGGATGTCTCTATTGGGGAGGAATATTACACTGAATGTCAAATCTAACTTTGGGTCATAGGGTCATAAGGATATGACACTTGTTGTCCTTATATGTTCTTTTTAAGGGCGTTATTTTTAGCTAGTATCTTATTTAAAGCATTGACCTCATGGCCATCCTCCTTTTCCTTCTCTATAGGAGAATCACTGACATTGTTATCGATAATAATGTAGTTGAGATTGCATGATGAAGATAAATTTTTGGGTGGGTATGGGATGAATGCTTTCATGCACCTCAAGAAACATGATATTTAGACACTTGTTAATAGATTCATTGTAATAGGTGGGTTCACACTTGAGGACCTCAAGGTGAACCTCCTTCTTTAATGATCATATGAACATGTCATGGAGATGATCATCTAAGGACCTTGTCTTAAATGTATGGATTATTGAACACCATAGATGCACAAATTCAATGTTTGATTCACCTTTATCCTAGACCATGGAAGTGAGTGATTAAATGCTGAGGTTAAATGATCTACAGATATCAAAGTATTGGATAAAGTTGTCCAAAAGGAACAAGAAGCTAGAATGTGAATTTGGTGATAGATTATGGAACCACATAAGAGTTTTAACTTGTAGGGAGTGAGTAAATAGATTCAACATCATGCCTTAATCTTGTTTCCAATCCATATATGACATCATAAATACTTTTATATGCTCAATGAAACTATCATCCTGAGTCCCTTTAAACTTTGTACGTTCAAGGATTGGAGTACGAAGGGGAATAATACACATCCAAGGGGCTAGAGGATACCTATAAATATCTTCATAGGCACAAGTGATATTGGGTTGGTGATGAGATCACTAAGGAGGACCATAGGAGTCATGATGTTGCCTAAGCCATTAGATTTCATCATAATCATGGTCATGTGGGAGACAGTGTCAAGGCAGCTCCTGATATGAGGGATGCTCATAATTTGGATAATCCCAATAATGTTGTGGTGGTTGGACATAGGAATAGTATTAACCCCTATTGGGATGATAATATGAAGCGGTGTTCATAGGAGGATGGTCATGACAACCTAAATACTCATAGTGTTGTCGATGTGTGACAAGACAAGGGTTCATATAAGGGAATTAATGATTGGGATATGAGTCCCATAGATACCTAGTATATAAATGGTGCTTGAAACTAATGCACTCATTTAAGACCCTAAAGGAAGGGTTAGGAGGATGGAAATGATCCATGAGAGGGAGACATCAATTCAATTAAGGGTGACCATGTCTCTCAATATAGACACAAGGGGATTCTTTGCATAAAGTCTCCTACCAATAGAGAGGTGGGGAACTAATTGGAAAAATATTTAAGGCACTAAAACTAGACTAGGTGCAATCTCTATCTCTAGAAGAAGCACTACCTACTCTTAGGGGAAGATAGGTGATATTCATTCACATAAAGATGTATATGGTAATCTTCAATGATTTTGCATAACTCATCAGGCCTTAATCATGAAAGGGTATCATCTTCACCCCTAATAGATGAATGAAAAGTGGTGTCAAGTCTTAGGAAGGTATCCTCAGACAAGTAAAGATTGAACTGTTGAAAAGGTAAGTGAGCCCATTGTTTATAGATTTCCAAATCTTTCTCCCTATGGAATATGAGTAAATCAAGGTCATTATGTTGGGGTGAGGTAACTTATTAGGTCCTAGTGTTCATATGGCATTCAATTGGAACCTCATCCTACTCATTAGTGAGCTCAAGGACAAGACCTTGAATTCAAAAAGAATGGAATCTCATGGGTAGGAGACCAAAAATAGATGCACTGAAAGAAGAGAAACACATGATACATTATAAAATTAAAATTGTTGAATAATAAACAAAGAGAATAACACAAAATAAAATCAAAATCCAAAAAACTATAAGGGATCTAAACCATAATGGAAAACATAGCCTCATAGCTATAAAAGGGGAATTGGCTAAGATATCTCTAAATAGGTTATAAGTAGTGTGAGACCATATGTTACATCCCACTAGGCGTTCCAAAATTTAGTTTCAAGAATACAAACATAGCCATGAGGGTTTAGTAAGGGGGTATATAGGGTACTAATCAAACACCTTCTAGGCTCAAGGGTACTATGGGCTACTAGAGATATATAGAGGCTATCTAGTTTGTTGACTTGCACCAAGATATAAATATACTTATAAACTAGGTTAGGGTTAGCACGATTGAGTGAAAAAAGGACACAAATATCTCTAATGTGTATAACCATAGTAAAAAAAGTATCTAAGTAGTATAATTTGATGATTAAGGAATGAAGAAGTAAACTAGTTGAATAAAAGATCATTACCAAGCAAGAAATGCATTTTAAAAGCATGTAATTCTAATTATTGAAAGAAAATTATAGAAATGAAATGATGTTTTCAAGAGTGAGAGAAACGGTTAGAGAGTATACACTTTATAAACCTATGCTATTGCCTTTGTTCAAATAAAACTATCTCTAGCATGTGATATCTAACTTAAGAAATGAAATGCATTTATAACTAAGAAAACTAAGCTATTTCAACAAGATATAATCTACTAGATAGTAAAATGACTCAAAATCAAGAAATCATATGCAATGAAAAACATTTTCAAGTAAATATGTTTTCATGTTTAGGAGAATGCATAAACTTAATAATCTACTATACAACATGTTCAAAATGAGGTAAACTAGCATAAAATAGTAAACCCTAGTTAGTAAAGTAGTCTATAATTATGGAGTTTAAATTTCCATAATGAAGTGCCCTCAAATCAAGCTTGAAGTACTATGAAAATTTTCTACCAACTAGGAGTCCAAGTATGAGGTAGCGATGGAGGAAGATAGGGATGCAATGTAGAGCCAAATCCAAACCAATGTCCAAATAATAAGGATAATGAGATGTAGGAAATTTTAAGTGTGTGAACCCAAACTATGTGCATAAATCAGGTGCAATGCTAATTTTAGAAGCTATGAGTAAGCCACAATGAAATAAGAACAACTAGAAGAAGTAACGGAGTCTCCCAATCAATATGCAGTAATTTAGGGAAGCTTCTGTCACCATACAAGCTCAAAATCACCAATAATGAACCAAGAGGGATTCAATAAGCTAGGAGAGACAAAAGAGTGAATAATAAGAATAAATAGGAACTATTTTGAGTAATGTAAGGAACCTAAGGATTTATAAGTCAAAAATCTACCAATTTCTAGCCATTTGGAGTCAAAGAGGCTCAAAAATAATGTATTCTAAGAAAATTGCAGCTTGGGCCATAGGTTTTAGGCTAAAATGGGTGGCCTAGGGCATACGTTATCCTAAATATATGGCATGGGATAATGAATATTCCATAGGTGGTCAAAGTGTCTATGAAAGAGTACTAGGAAGCACTAGAAGTGTTCAATAGTGGGCAAGAGGTCCAAGAGAGTGCAAGGTCCAAAAGGGTGAAAAATAGGTTAGATAAGTGTTCAAACATGTGGATAGTCTTAAAACAAATTAACAAGATTGGTAGTCTATACATTAGCTAATATGAAATCATTAGGAAGAGTAGGGTCATATGACATATGATTACACAATCAATGCAAAGTCATTAATTACATGTTCTAAAATTAGAATATCATCATTTAACAATAATGCATTATGTTATTTTATCTCATTTGAAGACAAATATAATTTAAGCTCAATCAAATTAGGTATGTTATTTTCATTTGAAATATTACCTAGTGTGGAGGAAGTACCTTCACCTTGCTCAAAATTTCTTATATATGCTCTCCTAATTGCTTGTCCTTTTCTTTATTTTTCTCTTCACTTTAATTTATTTAATTTTTAGATCCTTAATTCATCTTTTGTGAAGATTGCCTAACCCATGTGAATAAGGAATATGTATAAGGGAGGTTAGTCTTGTATTTGTCCAAGAAATAAAACTGAAAAACACACTAAAATCCTATCAACTCTAGCCTAAACACTAGGGAGAGCTTAGGCAACAAGCATGCATATGAAACACAACCAAAACATAAAAGAAAACACTATTTAACCTTTCTTGAAGCTCCAAATGGCTTGATAAATGGCTTGATCAGCTTGTTCATCAATAAGTCTTTGATATAAAGATTCCTTGGCTCCTTCTTTCCTTGGCACCTTGGATTTGATTGCTTGGCTTAAGATTTGAGCATGGTAACACTACTTTCAAGGCATTTAGGCATTATAACATTACATCAAGAGATATTTTTGAAGGTATTTGTGCATAATAACTTTGCACCAAAATAACATAGAAATCAATAGGCATGGCCTTGTATTTATAGCCTCAAGAATTAACTCTCATCCAAGGTGAGTTAAGGTTTATTTTAGGCTTGGAATGGGTTCAAAATAACCCTAAGAAATTTAAAAATAACTCTAATTGAGTTTATAGTTTCCATTTAATTATTATTTTCAATTACTAGGCATGACTCTCAAATTAGATATTTTGGGATATTTTCAAAGAGATTGACAACTGATAAAGGTAATGATGAAATGCTTTGATATTTTTAATTTTTGAATTTCTATTTTTAGATATTCATTAATTGAAAATGGATAATTCAACTAAGTATTTAATATTGTTTAATGTTTTAATTTATTTTGATTGGGCTTTTAGCTCTTTCAAGATTTTATCAAGTGCCCCGCTTAATAGGTCTATAGGCCAAATAGATAATTGTTATGTCATAAGGTAATTGGAGATGAATCTGTGAGAGATTATTATTACATATAGACTAGTATCCCAAATAGGTATGCCTCAACATGATTCTAAGATTTGATGAATGATGCACTAATAAATTTGGGATGTTTAGTGATTCCTAGGCTTTATTTGCAATAGTTGTTAGGAATCAATCTAAAGTCTTTTTACAAGATAGTTGTGGCCAAAAGTGGATTTATATAGTTTTCCCCTATTTGGGAAGGCATTGCAAGCTATAGGCACAGTAACATCTTCTCAAACAATGAAACAAACCATTAAGAAGGAAATAAGATAATGATTTAAGAAGAAGCTCCAAACAATGTTTGGGAAGCTTATAATGATTCCCACTCTAGGGAGTGGCTGACACATATGATTGATAGATGGTCCCTCAAAAATAAGCAAGAAGAAGAATATTGATTACATGCATTGATTTAAAAAGTACTAATTTTCACAAAAGTGGTTATAATCATTAATAAAGGTTGACACATTGGTTTTCCTAAAGGTGATTATAATCAGTAGTAAAGGCACATACCCCAGTAGGGTGGATGAGTCAAAATAATGATTTTCCCACAGGAAATTATAATCATTAATATGACTTGGATTGATTAATTATTTTTTGGCTGTGCCTCAATAAGGTAGATTGGAAAGCATAACTCAAGGATATAATATATTGCACAGGTTAAATGTGAGTGGGTGAAAATGTAGATGTAATGGTATAATGACTAAAGAAGCCATAAATAACCAGGCATATGAGGATGCATAAACTAATGAAATAAATTATTGGAAGAATAAATGTGGTTGAGATGAACTGAGATACATCATTTATCCAAGCACTTATTACATAGTAAAAAAAACCTCAAGCCAATGTAATTCACCCATAAATAAGATATAATAGAATAAGGAATAGAAGAATAAGAATTGATCAATGTGAATGATTTAATTGTACCTACTAATATAGATATGCTCATCTTTATTATCATGAGTATAAATATAAATATCAATAGGATAAGTTGATTAAAGAAGGTGGGAGTATTTACCAAGGTTACCAAGGAGAAATTTCTGTAGCTCCATTGCTTGTAACATTTTTGAGCAGATTTTTTCTATAGCACATGACAATATGCATCATGATAGAAAACATCATTATAAATTAGAATTAATATCATAAGGATTGACTCCTAATCCAATAAATAATAATAAAAAATTCACAAATGATAAAAACCATGATGATAATGTTGATGTATGAATATGGATGGACTCAAGAATAATGCGCAAGGAATCACCTAATGGACACATATAGACTAAGTCAAGGAAAAAAAAGTTGAAAGAAAACAAATAGGTAAACAAATAAAGGAACAAAAAATAAAAAAACACACATAAAACATTAAAATTAAAATCCATATAAAATATCTTATCATTAATTGAGTCAATATCTATATGTGAAGGTTTAATAAAAGGCTAAACACGCAGTGCCCCCAAGCAAGGATAAATGCAAAGGGAAGGTCACATCCCCAATGGGAATTGAATGGATTAGAACAAACAATGGATTTTCCCCCAATAGGAAGGATCGAGTATGAATGACTAGGTTAAAATAGGACACATTATTTCATATTTTGAGGCTATATATCTCTCAATGAGATACAAAGTAAGCTTTCTAATGTTTACGATTTTGAGATGTTTTGAATGTTTTTGGAATTTTCTAAGTATCTCAACTCAATTGAGAATTACAAGACATATAATGGTCCAACTCATAAAATGATGATATCACAGATTAGGTTACTCAAAATATGGTGAGAGCATAAGGAAAAAGGGGATTGAGCTGACCTATACATGAATAGAGCATGACCTACATAGTCCCATGAAGACCTCAAGTCATGATAGTTTATCCTCACATAAAAGGAAGTGAGATCTGACCAGATAGAAACAAGTTCATGAATTTAGATAAATGGTAAGGCAAATGATAATGCTAATGTCAAGGTGATGCATCAATTCATGGTAAAAGGTGTTGTTCCTAATTTTACCATAGGTAGTTATAATTAAGAAACAATGTCATAGGTTAGTAATACTAATTTTCCCATTGGTGACTATAATTAGTAACACAAGGTGGAATATTGATTTACCTAAAGGTAGTTATAACTAGTGGAACTAATCAGGCATAATTGAAATATGTAATTTCTATATCCACTACCATACTACCATCATAGACTACCATTTAAACATGGATTTCTAAAAGTACTGAAACTAGATTGGATTCCCCTTGTAGAAGGTGCTAGAAGAACCAATGAAACTAAGGTCAAAAGGGTTAGGTAGGGATGGTAAAAAACATTTGGTCAATAATGAAGGTATGGTAAATGGTATAAGATATGTCATTATTCAAGGATGGTGATTTTGTGATAACTAAATATAATGGTAATATGGTTATCCCTAAGTGATAAGGTAAGGCAAATGGTAGGGAATGAAACAATGGCAAGAGGAATGGAAAATGAAAAAAACAAGGTAAATAATTCTGGAAAGGTAAATGTTTTTTTTGTTCCTAATGATGTCGATATGAATGTCTTGATCAACATATGATACAACTATAATATTCAAGAATTTAAGTTACTAGCCCACACATCTTCTAAATAGATTCACTCTCAAAAACTTGTTACAAATTTGGAATTTAATAGTGTTGTTATGATCTTCGTTGGTCATTGATTATGTTTCCTCCAAACTTTAAGACAAGACATATTCATAGCTTCTATAAAGGAAAGTGTAGCCAGGGATGGTAAATAAGGATAAATATTGGATGATAGGTCTAATTTGATGGTGTAATATATGTCTAGAATGAATTAATGGATTATAATGATATTTATAATGGTTGGGAAATAAATGAAGATTAGCATTTTTAGGTACACACAATGTTATTGACTCCATATTCAACATAATTTTGGTTGTAATAAGGCTGAATACTTATGAAAATGATCTTGATAGGACCACCAAATTTTTATGTTGTTTGGGATTAAGATTAGATACCATCTGATTATGTTATAGATTGGAAGCTATTTTGATGTTATCTTTAATAATGTCTTCATCAAGTAGTGAATAAGTGTTGTGCTCAACTATTGGCACCCTAAAGAGGTTTTTACCAATAAATTTATCTATGTTATCCCATAATGCCTTCAAGAATATTTCACTAAGGAACATTGACTTTTGACTTTGATTGTCTTCTAACACCTAAAACAAGGTTTCATTAGAAGATGTTGAGTGTGGACTTTCATTGTCCCCTAGCACTCTAAAAAGGTTTCACTAGGAGATTTTTATTATTCTTCATGAATGTGGTCTTGGTCCCCCAATATTATGCAGTTGATATGTCTCCGTGGATATAGTTTAGTAAGGTGTGATTCTATCGGTCCCAATTGACACTTGTGTGAGGTAGAAGATCAATATAATGGTTAGGTTGGTTAGTGTTAATGGCATGTAGATGGTAATGGAATGGAAAGAGGTATCACAATCCTCCTAGAAGACACTAGGATAACTTTTGATGATGTTTAATTAATCATCCTCAAAAACCGTAGAAGGATCAAAAATGTATTCAAATTGATCTAAAAGGCATGCATAACCAATATTGTAAAAACACAATGGATATGGAAGAATCTCCTTCATAAGGACATCATACACAAGCTTACTAAACACTAGTTAAAGGAAAGAGATAGGTGAAACATCATCTTATTGCTTCAATAGGTATTTATTAATAAAATTTACAAGGTTTAGCCTTATCAAATGAGAGTCTCTTATCTCCCCAAAAATCAGAATTATTAGAGAGAGCCTAAAAAATGGGAAAGAATAAGTGATATAGGAGAAAAGGTGAAGAGAGAGAGGGGGAATGAGCAAAAAAGTGATCAATAAATGAGGTCCAACCACTTTAATGGATTCCCAACCATATTTTGATCAATTAACATTAATCATGTCCCCCAATCAACCATTCATTAGCTCTAAATAGCTCCAATCCCCTCATTGGTTTAGAAAACATACTAGAAGACAAGAATCCCTTTGAAAATGGTGACTCATGATCCATTAAATGGTAAATTACCCCAAAGACTTTTGGAACCTCATTAAATTCTCTAATTGGCCCTCTCAACCTCCAAACTCTCCATCTACTTAATGAGTTTATCACACCATGTTTCATCTTGATATGTCCTTTACATTATTTAGATAGTCACTTGGGCTCATTTGTCTAGTGTCCTTTTAGAAGATAGTTATCAGAAGACCCTAACCCTATGACAACTTATTTATCTATCACCATTTTTTCATTACTCTAAAATCTAAACATAGGTTAACTGTAGATGAAAACCAATCCCATTTATTGTTTTTCACATAGCCATAGTATCAAATAAATATCTACAGTCTACCTAATCTCCTGATCATGAATACTATGTAAAACATACATCTAAAAGATTTTGAGATGTTTAACCAATATTTAATGGAAGTATTCAAAATTTTAGGGTTTTATCTAATAGCCTATATTTATATATTGATCTTGCATTTTCTCATTTTCAACTTGAGTGGAAAAATATTTGATCCAACATGCCTAATTTCACAGCATCCTCTCAGGCCATTTATTCTATTTTAAAGCATGGCTATTGCAAGTTTGGACATGTTTCTACATCTTATGCTCTCTCAAACTTGATTAATATGCTCCATTGATCCTTTTTAGAGTTTTCTAGCCTTAACCCTCATCATTTCCATCGATCTACATTTTTAATTCTAGATCATGCCACTTGGAAGCCTTGTGTCTATCCTCAGGATCTTGTTATTAGTTTCATTGAGTTAACATGTTTGTACCATATGGCAGCCTCACATATAATCTAGATTATTGTCTTTTTGACCTTATGCATATCATCAATCTAATTTGCATGGTTAAACACATGCCATTGATATTCATTCTTATTAATTGAATATGCACCATTGATCCTTTGATTCACTATGATAGTAACACTTGTCATTGATGCATTTAATCTTAGGATACACTAGCTTTTTAACCTTTGAGCTTATCACCAATCTTGATTTGTAATATTTAACTCGCATAATTGATTTTGATGGCCTCATTGACTCAGAATTTTAGCCATATGCCATTGATCTATGATCAGATCAAGTTAGAGTTTGACACTTGTCAGCCTAGCATTCAACCTTAGGATCCTTTGAAATATTTGAACTCAAATGGCTACTTCCTATGGTTTTAACTTGATGTCTCTGTGCACAACTCACTCTACTAGATCATTTTCTAAGGCTTATATCTTAAGATAGAAGACTCACCAAGACACCAAGTTTATAGGGGATAATGTTGGCATAAATTAAGTTAAGCTCATGCCATTCTTAGACCTTGGTTGGCTTCTCAAGTGTCCTTATTAAATGCACAATTAGAATAACTTGTTTGTTCCTGTAGGATATGGCATGATAATTTCGTACCTTAAGATTGAAAAATTTGCACTTTAAGATTGCTTAAAGTGTTTCAAAAGCTTTGCCAGTGACTTGATCTTCTCCTAAAATTTGTCTGCTCATTATTTCATGGAATCAATCCTTAATCAAGACTCTGTTCATCTCCTCACCTCAACTCTAGGCAAATTTTGGTATGTAGGCAAAATTTGGTTAACATCTTTGGCAACTCAATAGGGAAGAATACCAGATATGCTTGAGAACCTAGATTAATTTCCTTGTTTGTTCTATTTAGTGATGGAGTTACAAGTCTTTCTTCCCCACAAATTTGAAATTAATAGAAGACTGCGCATTTTTAAAACCTCCTCTTAAAGCAATAAGGACAAACGAAACAAAACAACAAAGGAATGTACATGTAAACACTTATAGGATAGTAAAACCAACCTACACTAAACTAACTAATCAAAATGGTGTTTAGACAAATCCACTGAGTAGTTGTAAAAAATAGATGCCTTTCTTACAAATTTAATATGCTTTGCGTACTCAAGGGAAACCAAGAAAAGATGAAAAAAGAGAGGGTATTTAACATATTGGTGATACACTTCTCTAACAATAAGAACAAAAATAAACTTACCTACCCAATCTGATTGATTGGATATACAAGTATCTTGGTGTGGATAGGCAAGCTAATCTTACTCTTTTTGATGCTCAACTTTGTGATCTAAATTAAGCACATGTGATGGTTGGTATTTATTATCTTCCAACCAAGCTAGGTACCTAATAGGAAATCATATTTCTAATATAAAAATTGAGTAATAAAATTTTACCTCACTCCTACACATTATTGATCCATCATTATGCTCCTTAGGCATAATCAAATCAGAGTCTCCTTGTAGAGGAACATAGCTTGTTCCCAAGATCTCAAACAAGTCCTCCAACTCCCTTTCACTTATTGGTCTATACAAGCTGATCATGAATTGATTAGGATCTATTTTAAAATCACATGCTCATATTAGAAGCTTTTTTAACCCTCAAGATCCTCCTCTATTACACAAAGTAGTAACTCATCAAGAAAATTGATGTCTTCTTTTTCATCTTAGTATCTTCTTTGTCAAAAGTGTGCCCAAAAGAATGATTTTCTTATTTCTATCTCAAGTCTAATGTAATGGTATAATGAGGACTACCAATGATGATATCCTCATCATATTCACTTGTGAAATCATTATTTTTTATTGAATGGTCTTTATTTATTGTCCATAGGAGAGCTCCTCATCAAGAAGGGATGTGGTGGGAGGATGATGGGAATATTCATAAGTTGAAGGGGGAGTAGAGGGAACCTTCCTACAACTTGAAACCTTGAGGATGGTTTATTATTGAATAAACACTTGTAGGGAAATCAAATTGAGTTCATTGATGGAAGCAACATCCTCTTCTCCAAGAACTTTATTTTTGTCATGGCATTCTAAAGGATATTCAATAGATGCAAACTGATCTTTAACCTTATTGAATAAAGTCTCATTCTTATCTCTAGTGTTCATAGGATAAAGTTATATCACAAGTAATAAAGTGCTTCTTAAACCTAGAAACTCACTTGGCTTTTCCTCGAAAACCTCTTCTCTCATTGGATTCTGCATTGGAACATTAGGAGTAAGCAAGAAAATTGGAATTTTCCTATGTTGAGGAAGTTTGTGGAACTTGAGGAAGAATGGGTGGAGATTGCATGGATATATGATATTTCATAATTTGGTAAAAATAATATTCTCATTCTTATGTCTATTTACCTTATTTTTTTCTCAAAATTAAGCCATATATCATTGGCATTTTCTTGGGGTTGATTAAGAGAAACATAGTTTGCAAAGGAATGATTATAAGTATGATCAGGTTGGTCAAAGTGGAATTATTTCCCTTTAATGACATCTAAATCATTCTTAAATATTAGATAGAGGCTCCTCATTTCCACCATTTAATTTAAAGGTCTAATTTGACTAGGTGGTTGGGGACGGAAGGAGTGGGAGTATTTTTTCATAGCAAGGCTACTCATATTGACAACTAGAGTTGTATGGGAGGGAAATAAGTTCATTATAGGATTGATATGAATCATCATAGGGTTGGTATGGATTGATATATGGATGATAGGGAGGTGTAAAATCAAAATTCTCTCCATATCCAACCATCAAACTTATATGTAAAGCAAAAATAGTTTGGAAAGAATACCTATTCTACTAAAACTAGATGGATGAACTCAGAGTTCCCATTGATGCTTGTAAAAATTCCTCCAAAGGATGTTGTATCAAAGAACAAAACCAACAAACCTTCAATAGATGATGTAAACATCTTCAAATACTTCCCACTAGGTATGTCAAAAAATGTTGTGGCATATAATTTCACCCTTGTAAGAACATTATTTAGGCTCTCCCACTCTTAGCCATAATATTGGGACAAACTCAAGTTGTGGGTATCCTATGGTGAGGTTTAACCTCTGAAGAAGGAAAAATTCTTCTTGATGGATGACCTAAACTAATTATTATACTTGGAAAAGGGTTGGAAAGGGGGAAAAGGGTTACTAAGAAAGATAAAAGGTGATGCAAAAAATTTAAATGAGATTCACATATGCTTGAAACTAACACTAGATCAACATAAGACACTACTTTCGCACACATTTTCACAAAATACCTAATTGCATAAGTATTTCATGAACTAGGCTTACCAAAAAATCAAGGAAGAAAAGAATAATTCTAAGATTCAAACCAAGAATCCGTTGATGAAAAATGAACACAAGTTCAGACCTACAAATAGCTTGAAAACACCTTAAAAGAGGTGAGAAAGAAGGAAAATTGATATGGAAGAATCTCCTTCACAAGGCCATCATGCACAATATTACTAAACACTAGTTAAAGGAAAGAGATAGGTGAAAAATCATCTTACTATTTCAAGAGGTAGTTCTTACAAATTTTGACATGTTTTAGCCTTATCAAATGAGAGTATCCTTTCCCTAAAAAATCAAAATTGTTAGAGAGATTCTGAAAAATGGGAAAGAATGGGTGATATAAGAGAAGAGGGAAAGAGAGATAGTAGAGCAAGAAAAATAGTGATAAATAAATGAGATCCAACCACTTCTATGGAGTCCCAACCATATTTTTATCGATTAGCATTAATCTTGCCCCACCTCCCCCTACAATTAGCCATTCATTAGCTCCAAATAGTTCCAAGCCCCTTGTTGTATTAGAAAACATGCTAGAAGATAAGAATCCCTTTGAAAATGGTGAGTCATGATCCATTTGAATGGTAATGTCCCCCAAAGACTTTTGGAACCTCATTGAATGCTCCACTTGGTCTTCTCAACCTCCAAACTCTCCATCTTCTTAATGATCTTGTGACACCATGCTTCATATTGATATGTCCTTTATGTTATTTAGATAGTCACTTGGGCTTATTTGTTTGGTGTCCCTTCAGAACACAATTTTCCTAAGACCCTACCCCTATGCCAACTTCTTTCTCCATCACCATTATGTCATTATTCCAAATTGTGAACACATGTCCATTGTAGATGAAAACCAATACCATTTATTGGTTTTCATATATCCATAGTATTAAATAAATATCTACAATCTACCTAATCTCTTGATCATGAACAATATGTAAAACATATGTCTCAAACCTTTTGAGATGTTGAATTGAGATTTAATGGAAGTAGACAAATTTTCAAGGTTTTCTCTAATAACCTAAATTTATATCTTTATATTAAATTTAATAATTTTATAACATGGTTGGTAAAATATTTGATCTGACATGTCTACTTTTGTGGCATCCTCTCAAGATACATATTCTATTTTAAAACCTGAACGTTGTAAGTTTGGACATGTGTCATCATCTTATTCTCCCTAAAACTTGATCAAATATGCTTTGTTGATCCTTGTAGGAGTTTTATAGCCTTGAACCTCATCATTTTCATTGATATATATTTTTATTTATTTATCATTCCACTTGGAAGCCTCACATTTATACTCAGGATCTTACTATTAGTTTCATCTAGTTGATGTGCTTATGTCGTATGACAACGTCATGTGCAATTTAGCTTATTACCTTTATGTGCACTATTGATCTTCCTTATAATTAATATAATATGAACCATTTATCCTTTGATTTATCATTATCATGACACTTGTCATCAATTCATTCAATCTTAGGATACACTAAACTTTTAACTTTCGAGCTCACCATCGATCTTGACTTGTAAGGTTTAACTCGCACCATTAATCTTGATGGCCTGATTGACTCAAGATTTTATCCATGTGTCATTGATATATGATCCTATAAAGAGATATTTTCACACATTTTGGCCCTAAATTCAACTTTAGGATCCTTTGAAATATTTGAACTCAAATAGCTACTTCTCATAGTTTTAACTTGACATCCATGTGCACATCTCACTCTGCTAGATCATTTTCTAAGTCTTATATATTGATATAGAAGACTCATCAAGACACAAAAAATTTATGAGGTAATCTTGGCATAAATTACATCCATATCATTCCATTATTTTACCTTGGATGCATTCTCAAGTGCACTTATGAAATGTACAATTAGCCTTACATGTTTATTCCTGCAAGACGTGTTATGACGCCATTATTCCTTAAGATTTAAAAATACACACTTTAAGCTTTCTTAAAGTGTTTTGAAAGATTTAAAAGTGACTTAATATTCTTGTAAAGTCTATCTAATCCTTCTTCCATGGGATCGCTCCTTAATCGAGACTCTGTTTAACTTTTCACCTCATCTCTAGCTAAGTTTTGGTATGTGCACCAAATTTGGCAAATAGTTATTATTATCTATAGAAGCTCAGTGTTTTGAACATTGAATAATCTTGGGGTAAACTTATTTTCCATATTAAAGGGACTTGTTAAAACTAATATATTAATGGAAATTTGGGAAGAGTTACACTAAATGCAAGGTATTCAAGTATTTAGATTGGCTTAATCACATTAGTGATGTCAAAAAAAATTCCCTTTGAAAACTTTATCTTTTAAAGTTTTTATTGGGGACTTTCCATCAAGAAGTTTAACTTGGAGAAATTTCATTCAAAAAAAATTCTTCAAAATTTTTTTGATTGGAAACTTTCACTTCAGAAAGTTTTTCTTCATAAGGTTAGTCTTTGGTAACTCTCACTTCGTGGATTTTTTTTTGGAAACTTTGTGATCGGTGAATTCTCTTTAGAGTATTTGTTTTAGGGAAATTTTTCTTCAAAATATTTTTTCTAGTCAATAACTTTCTCTTTGTAATTTTGACTTTTGGAACTTTCATTAAGAAACTTTTCTTAAAAAAAATTTTAATCGACAACTTCTAGTTGAGAGGTTTAGCTTTAGGAACGTTTTGTGTGAAAACTTTCTCTTGAACATAAATTATACTAAAGAGTACTTAGTCTTTAGAACCTTTCTTTCAGATAATTTAGGATACAATATTTTATAAAAAAATGTATCTAAAGAGCACTTTGCTTTATGGGGTCTTTTGGTCTTGAAGGCAAAGGTTGACTCCCTTGACTAGACCATATAATGAAAATTAGAAAAAGAGAAAGGTAACAGCATGGCATCCCAAATGACTAAGCATCCTATATGGCATGTACATTAGGTTTGGGTGGTTAGTTTTGAATTGAATGAAGGTGATGAACTCGCAGACATTATGTATTAATGGTACAAGAACTGGAACTAAATGTAGAAAGCTATACATCGACCCCCCCCCACCTAAAATTGATTTCCTCTCATTCAATTTTCAAGAACTTGAGTAAACTTAATGTTTTTTCAATCTAAAAACCCCTAGCTATCACCAGGATGACTTGTAACTCATGTAATTCAATTTAGTTCATACCATTTTTGAAAGCTTAAAGAATATCAGTATCCATCAAATGGCCATATCATATTAATAAAAGTTTTTTATCAACACTCTATAGTTTTTTTTATCAAGGATTCTACTGAGTATTTAGATATGAATTTTGATGCAACTATGTTTGATGGTCTCTACCCCAATTACTCAAACTTATAGGAGGTCGTAGAGAATGTAGATTCATTTATATTGAAAGAATACATCTCAATTGAGGAGAAAAATCTTGTAAAGGACCTACTCCCATTCAAGTGATAGCCCTTCACTATGAAACTACTAATTTAGAGGTTATGCCATATATAGACTTAATACGAGGCCTATTCTTCAAGATTAGAATTGTATATAGAAGTTACCTCCACTACATAGATTACAACACAATCATCACGTAAATCTCTAAGGAATAATTCATGAGTTATTTGAGTCTCCCTATCCTAGATGTTACATTTGACTTGCATACCATAGTCACTTGGAAGAAGGCCAATAATGTGGAGTGAGAACTAACAAGGTGGCTTCTCCTAGGGGAGACCTTCACTATAAAGGAAAATTTTAAGAATCTCATCCCTATCACCTAATTCAAGATGGGGATTTACATAGGCATGGCATTATTAAATTGACTCTTTGACCACACAAGTGTCTACTTCCTACAACTGGAATGGGTTCCCCTATTAGACTTGCATAGTTCTTTAAAGCACACCTATGCATTGAGGGAAGTCATTTGTGCCTGCTTACAAGAATAAATTATGCATAAAGATAGGTAGACACATGGGGGAAATTTTTATATGATGTCCTACCTATTATATGTAGTTAAGGGAACAATATATAAGAATAATGGAGTTATATGGAGTCCTAACCTAGATTTTATAACAAATCAAATATGTGATTATTACTCTTTCATTTACATATACTCATATGTCAAGAACATCACCAGAATTGCATAGGACCTTTATCATCATGTCTAGATGGCCATTCATGGTTAGCCTCTTATGAATATTTCACCAACCATTGCCAAAATATTTGCCAATGTTAAAGAATAATATCTTTACCCTGACTACACTATCATCATGGTTGCTAGACATAAGGTGGATCCTCTTCAACTTCTTAAGTTTTTTACTGACAAGGTAGCTGAATAGGAGATTGCCTTTTAGATATGGAATTATATAGACAAGGAGCTAATAAAGAATAATAAATCTACCTTCTATGGCTCCCATAGCACTATTGGGAGGATGCAATACACCATCAGGTGGAAATTAAGGGAAGCTAGAAATGCGGGGAGAGCAAACGCATTAGCCACTCTCCCCCATAAGGATTAGGAACCCCATGGGAAAGTCCAATAGAATATCCACACCCTTACCTTCTAATATAAACACGAGCCATTTGATCATGAATTTCTATTTCTAAATGCCAAGGATGATGAATTAAAATAAAGAGCAATGACACCAAGCTTGAATTAGGACCTATTGAGGGTATTAAAATATGAACCCTCTCTCACACTCAACCAAGAAAAATTTAGGATCTAACCACCAAGATAATGGAGATCTTCTAACTTTTAGAATGGAAAGCCATATCAAAAAACAATAGACCAGAGACAAGATTCCCAAGGTCCACTCATGGATCAGGACCAATAATAGGAAGAATAATAGTTGGTACGTGAAACATCAATTTTTGAAGGATATGAAAAAAAGAGAGGAAGAATAAATACCCATCTCTACATAAGAGGAAGAGGATAATAGAAATGGTTTAGATATCCATAGATTAAATACAAAAATATTAAAGAGAACACATAAGTAATTCTAAACACACTGATAATATTATATTATTCACTCTATATTTCTTTTATATGAAATCCATATGAGATATTACAACTTAATAGGAATATCATTCCTATAATGATGGAGATTATGTCTCCATTAAACTCTCATCGTATCCCCAAAATATAAAAAACAAACTATGCTTGTAATATTATTGTAACAATATTAAAACTACCCAAATATAACTAACTCACCAATATACTATTTACCTCTCGATATGTCAGCATATTATTGTATTTACCTTAGGTTATTTACTAAGGTAATTTATGTTGGTTAGTTGCCTTAACCACTTTGGTTAAGAGGTTAGTTGTTTGTTCGGTCTTTGCTATTTCATGCAAGCCGACGTAGGTTAGTTTTCTTATACCCATCTCATGCTTCAAGGGTATTTCATTTGTTTGCCTATTTAATAGGCCTTCATGCTTGGTTGAACATGTTGAATAAGTGCTCTGCTATTCTCAATCTCATTTTCTCTCTGTGTTTTGTTTAATCTAATATGGTATTAGAGCCTATGGTTTGTAGAACCTGAGTGGAGGTTTGTGGAAGCCAGAGAGAGGTCAGTTCTTGCCAGGGAGGAGCTTCAGGTGCCCAGTGGAGAGTCGAGGAGAGAGAAAACAACACAGAATTTAGAAAACTCAACCAGAAGGTCTGAAAATTGCTAGGAAGCATAAGAAGGCCAAATAAGACCAAAAGGAAGTGAAAACAGGTTGTTTTAGAGGCTCAAAAGCCTTTGTTGAATTTATCTATGAAAGGGCACTGTACAGATTTGGCAAAATCAAAAAAAATCATTTCTTCATCTTTTTCAACGAAACAAAAGCCTAAATCACGAGTTAAATCAAAACTAAGACACTAGTGAAAACGGTTTGCAATTTGGTTGAGAAACGGGCTCAGAATCTTCCCCTGAAATTTTAGAGGTAGGCCAATTTTCTGATTGGCTGAATTTTTTATAAAATTTTTAGCCTAAAGTTTTAATATTTCAATTATTTTTTATTTTTTTAATTGAAATAAATCAAAACTTTAGCCAATAAGGGTTATTGGGGACATATCATTGACTAATAATCCTGGAAGCATCTGGGAAGCTAAAAATTTCACCATTTTTTGGGTTTTTTATCTAGATGTCAACGGAGAAGGAATTTTTTAAATCGGAATTGTAGTTTTCCTGATTTAATTGTTTTAGTGGTAAAATTTTTGTGATCTTGCAATTGATATTGAGTTTGTTGCTAAAAAAAAATAGGGTTGTTGAGGGTCAATATATAATTAGTGTGTAGAAGGCATTAAAAAAAGGTCATTACAGTTGTTCCAATTTTATCATTTTCATGAAAAACTAGGTAAAATGGCTAGTATTCAACACCTGTTACTACCAGATTCTCAGAAATTGACTAGCAAGAACTTTAGTTTGTGGAGTCACAAGGTTTTGAAAATATGTGAATATGTGAATATTGATCAAATAGTGCTCGATAAAGAGCAAAGGCTTGCCACTGCTACCAATGACTATGATAATTGTCATCATGAGGCTCTCATGTTGTTAAAATTATCAGTAGTAGATAATCTAATATCAGAAGTCAGAAATGCGACTATAGCATCAGATTTATGGAAAACTTTATCTTCAAAATATCAAGCTTCTGAAGCCAATAGAGTGTTGTATTTGAAGAATTTGTTGTTTTCCACTAAGATGTAGGAAGGTGGCTCCATTCTTGAGTTTTTATTGCAGATCAAGGACATCAGTGACCATTTAAAAGCAGTGCAGAAACCTATTGATGAGCAAGATTTGATTGCTCTTGTTATGCAAAATCTTCCACCATCATTTGAGTCATTTGTGGAGTCCTTGCACATGATTGCTGAGATGTAGACTTTAGATTTTGAAACATTATCTACATTACTATTGCAAAAGGAGAGACAATAGTAGCAGATAATGTTGTCTACATCCACTTCCATAGAGAGTGCATTCTTTATCAAGGAATAGGGAAAGAAGTCTGGTAATAATAGCTATCCATTAGAATCTTCACAAGTGGTAATAAGAGATCTAAATGGAAATGTTTTTACTGTAAGAAACCTGGTCACCTTAAGAAAGACTACAGGAAAAGACAACAGGATATGGCTAACCCCAGAAAGAAAGCTCATCATGCGAATGTAGCTGAAGGTGAAGGCGAGGAATCACTAGATTTTGCTTTCATGGCTTCCAGTGGTAATTCTGTGGTGGATCGAGCTTGGTACTTTGATTCAGGGGCATCTCACCATTATACATGCCATAAGGACTGGTATGTGGATTTTATTGAAGATAACAGTAGTAATGAATCTGTATCTTTGGGAGATGGTACAACATATTTTGTGAAAGGATTTGTTAATGTTCATATAGGTTTTGATGGTACAGTAAATTATACATTCAAGAATGTTAGGTATGTACTAGATATGAACAAAAGTCTTCTTTCAATCAGTGAGATCACCTCAAAATCTAATTTTGTTGTAAAATTTCAAGAACAACAATGTTTAGTCACCACTAAAGATAACAAGATTATTGTTGTTGAGATCGGTGAGAAAGGCTTGTATAAGCTTGTAGATCCAATCAAAGAAAAGTGCACTTGCAGTGGTTGATAACACAAGTTCACTATGGCATGAAAGGTATGGGCATTTGAATTTCAATATTTGACTACGTTGAGTAAGACTAAGATGGTTAAGGGGATTCCTTCTATTTTACATAATCATCATGTATGTACTAGATGTCAGTTGGGGTAGCAAGTTAGACATTCATTTGATGTTGGTAAAGCTTCAAGAGCAAAGGGAGTATTGGATCTGGTACATGAAGATTTGCATGGTCCAATGCAGACACCTACACCTTCTGGTGCCCGTTATTTCCTATTACTAGTTGATGATTTCTCTAGGAAATAGTGGGTATACTTTCTAGTGAAGAAATCTGATTGTTTTTCTTACTTTCTTACTTGGAAAGCTATGGTTGAAAAATAGGCAGGAGGGCTAGTGAAATCTCTTAGAACGGATAATGGGGGTGAGTTCATCTCAAAACAGTTCAAGGAGTTTTGTGCCACTAAAGGCATACACAGACAATACACTACACCTTACACTCCACTGCAAAATGGAGTTGTGGAAAGGTGTAATAGGACGGTGATGGACATGGCTCACTGTATGGTCCAAAGAAGAAATGTCCCATACAGGTATTGGGTAAAAGCAGTGAATATAACAGTATACATCCTCAACAAAAGTCCTACAAAATATTTGGAGAATATGACTCCAGATGTAAGTGATTTCAAAATTTTTGGTTGTGTAGTTTTTGCAGTTATTCCTAGTCAAAAGAGAAAAAACTTGGATGCAAAAAGAAAAACATACATGTTTGTTGGATATAGTGATCAGTCAAAGGCCTACATATTACTTGATGTTTCTAATAACAAAGTTGTGGTAAATAGAGATGTCATAGTAAATGAACAAATTCTATACTTCACAACAACTGGTCAAGTTTCAGATATTGAGTCACTTTTATCTAATGATTCAATTATTAGTTATAATGTGAAAAGTGAGCAGGATTCTTATTCATCAGTGGAATCACATTCCAGGGAGGGAATTGATATAGGTCATTGTGAGGTTCCAACAGAACAACCAAAGAAGCCAAAGTGGTATACTGCCACAATTGAAACACTAAAAGAAGGAGATTTTCCACAAGGTGTGGAAGGTATAAGACTGAGATCGGGAAAGTAGTTTGGTAATAAAGGTGACCATGTCAATCTTGCTCTAACAACTACTGTTTCACAAGTATTTGAGCCTAATTATTTTTCAGAGGCCAAAGGGAAGTCTGAGTGGGAATCATCTATGTAATTGGAATATGATTCCTTCATGAAAAATAAGACTTGGAAGTTGATGGAACTACCACCAGGAAAGAAATCCATTGGTTGTAAGTGGATTTATAAGGTAAAATACAAAGCAGATGGTTCCTTGGACAAACACAAAGCCAAACTTGTTGCAAAAGGTTATGCACAAGAGGAAGGGGTTGATTATGAGGAGACTTTTGCTCCAACCACCAAGATGGTAACTTTTCATTTGATTATTGCTATTGCTGCTCAATTTGGATGGCAGGTGCACCAAATGGATGTAAAGAGTGCTTTCTTTAATGGAGATCTGGAGGAGGAAGTCTACATGGTTCAGCCATAGGGTTTTCAATTTTTTGGTAAGGAACATCTTATTTGTAGGTTGATCAAGTCCTTGTATGGACTCAAGTAGGCTCCTCAAGCCTGGTACACAAAAATAGACTCATATCTTAGGGAGTCAGGTTTCAAAAGGTGTAACTCGGAACCAAATCTTTATGTAAAGGTGTTTGGTGATGATATCTTGATTCTCATTATATATATTGATGATATAGCCATCACTAGGAGTAGTACTAGTCTCATTTAGCAAATGAAAGCTGATGTTTGTTGTACTTTTGACATGACAGACTTAGGACTACTAAAGTACTGTTTAGGTGTTGAGTTTTGGCAAATTGGTAATACTGTATTCATGTCACAGAATAAGTATGCCAATTCATTGCTAGAAAGGTTCAGAATGATGGATTGTAATCCAACTCACACACCTATGGAAGCAAGAGCTAAAATTTCAATAGACACTGATTCACCTCCGGTCAATGAAACAATGTATCGACAACTAGTGGGTAGTCTCATTTACCTCACTACTACCAGACCGAATATTTATTTTGCAGTGAGTTTTCTATCTCACTTCATGTCTAAACCACAGGAAGTCCATTGGTTAGCTACAAAATGAGTATTAAGATATGTCAAAGGTACTCTTGATTTTGGCATACTGTATCAAAAGTCTGTAGATTTTGAACTTTCAGGATATTCTAATTCTGATTGGGCAAGTTCAGTTGATTCAAGAAAATCTACAACAGGGTATGTTTTCACTTTTAGTTCAGGAGTTTTGTCATGGCAGAGCAAACTACAAACTAGAGTGGCATTATCTTCAATAGAAGCAAAGTATAAAGCTGTGGTCAGTGCAGGTTGTTAAACCATGTGGATAAATAAAATTTTGGAGGATCTTCAATTTGAGTCATCAAAGCCTACTCTAATTTTTTGTGACAACCAAAGTGTTTTGAAGATGGTGAAAAATCCAGTATTTCATGCCAAGACTAAACACATTGAGGTTCACCATCATTACATCCGAAAACTGGTTACAAATGAAGACATCAGTCTCTTCTACTGCCCCACTGCAGAGCAGCCAGCTGATATAATGATGAAACCACTTGGTATAGACAAGTTCATAAAATTCAGAGATAAACATGGTCTTGTTTCTAGTTAAGTCATTAAGGGAGGGTGTTAGCATATTATTTTATTTACCTTAGGTTATTTACTAAGGTAATTTATGTTGGTTAGTTACCTTAACCACTTTGGTTAAGAGGTTAGTTGTTTTTTCGGTCTTTGCTATTTCATGCAAGCCAACGTAGGTTAGTTTTCTTATACCCGTCTCATGCTTCATGGGTATTTCATTTGTTTGCCTATTTAATAGGCCTTCATGCTTGGCTGAACATGTTGAATAAGTGCTCTGCTATTCTCAATCTCATTTTCTCTCTGTGTTTTGTTTAATCTAATAGATAAATACTCATGTAAAAAATAATGTAATAAAATAAACCTTAACATTCCCCCCATTAGTTTTTACATGGTGAAAAAAAATTCACACTCTCATCTGCAATATGCTCACCCCTTGTGGCATGCCTTATTTGGCTCATGACTTTGATACAGAGAATGGTTCACTCTTCCTATGGTTTTGATCAGGTTTACTAGAAATCTTGACATGAATATGACCCATCAAATATTCACCTTTGGTGGTTGTTAGATCTTACCACAAACCTTTTCAAGATCCATGAACTGACTTACATTGGTGTTTTTTGTATTTTCACTAATTTTCATGTTAGTGAATTATGTTTGGAATTACATACAAATTAACAATCTTGAACAAGAATATTATTTTGTTCTTATTTTTCAAACACATAGTGGAAATTAAAAACACACCACAATACATATGTCACCAAATCTTCTTTGGCCCCATTGTTGGTGACTGACGAGAGGTTATGGAACCTCTAGCCTCCATTTTTTCCTTCCTCTTATTGATGAAGCTTCTTCACTAATCCGAAGTGTTGATTAAGCTTAGATGCATTAATTTGAGGATAAATCCCCCCATAGTTTATATATATGACTTAGGATGTTGTGTACAAGTAATAATGCATCCAGTTACCAACAATTTTTAATTTTTAATTTTTTTGACAATGATGACTCAATTATTGACTCAAATATTTTTAAATTTTGACTCATTTTTTATTTTGACTCTTTTACCTTAAAACTAACTCTTATTACTAACACTTTAAAAATGACTCTTTTGACATTTGTAATTTTGACAATATGACTTTGACATACGATAGACTATAGACATAATGAATCTATTGACTATAAACATAAAAACTAATATAAATTTTTTAAATTTTTTAATTATAATGAAATACCTCATACGTAATTCAAATGAAATTAACAAAAAAACTTTTTTAAAACCTAAAAAATACAGACTATAATACTATCTATAAAACAAGATCTATTAAGCCAAGACTCTAAATACTCTAAAATTGTTATAAAAAACCTATAATAGATCTTATAAAAATATTTCCACCCTATATTTTAGAGACTTTTTGTTTTAAACAAAATCAACCTTTGTGAAGAGACAAGTGGATGCACGAAAGACTTGACATTAATAAAAACAAAAATAAAGATTAAATGGCTTCAAATATAATGAACTCAAAATAAAAACCTTAAATAATGATTGCATGAAGGAAAATGAGTTTGATGTGTTCTTCAAGGATGCAGATAGATCGAATGGAGATGAGTCACTGAAGAACTAGAATGTTGTGAGATTGCTCCATGTGGGAGATCTAATGCTACAACTATGAAGGGATGAGCTCCTCAGGAGTGAAGTGATTCCTCTATGCTATTGTACCATGAATATGATAGGTCAAAAATAATATTTATAGAATGACAATGAAATATTGATTTCATGATTCAAGTTGCAAATGAAAGATCATTATAATTTAAAAGCCAATATGTAGATATTTGTTTCATCTCCCTAGAGGACTCTTTAGCTACCTAACAAACTCTAAAACTAATCAAAACAAGATGAAAGTAAGAGAGAAACTATACCTAGGAATAAAATATTATATACAATAATATTACATCCCCCCTTTAATCTACAGGGGTTATTGTGAGACCAAGCATTCCTCTAAACTTTTAAATAATTTCTCATCCAAGTGATTTTGTTAGGATGTTTTTTGGTTGCTCTACTATCAGGCAATGTTACAATTTGACACTACCATCTTTTACATAGTGCCGAATAAAATGAAATTTGGTATTGATGTGCTTTGTTCGATCATGAAAGACTGGATCCTTTGCCATCTGGATTGAAGAAGTGTTGTCAACCATGAGAGGTGTTGACAAAATTTGTTTCTCCTAAAAATCTAAAATAAACCTTCTAAGCCACAAAATATCTCTAGTTGCCTCTAAAGCGGCCATATATTCTACCTCTGCTAAAGAAATTACCGGTATTGATTGCTTCTTAGATTTTTAAATGACAACTATTGTTCCCAAATTCATTAGAAAACCCAAGGTGGACTTTCCATAGTCATGATCACTAGCATAGTCAAAATTTAAATACACAACTAGTTTGAAGTCTCATGCTTTGGAGTATTTGAGCCCAATAATCGGAGGACCCTTTTTTATACTATCCAATGACTCTCCCTGGGTTGTTACATGAATCCTGAGAGGATACCAACTGTATATGATATATTTGGTTGATTGGTAGTCACATAAATCAGAATTCTAATGAGCTATATGTATTTAATGGCCTCAACCAAATCTATTGAATCTTTAGATGTCAATTTGATATTTTGTTCCATAGGTGTGTCGAGAGGCTTACAATCTTCCATTCCAAACTTGCTCAGAATGTCACCAACGTACTTCTGCTATGTAATGAATAAATTCTTTAGTTTTTGAATTACTTCAATACCCAAATAGTAATGAAGATAACCCAAATCACTCATTTCAAAGCTTTTCATAAACTCTGATTTGAATTTTGTAGTGTACCATTCATTGTTACCTATGATGAGCAAATCATCAACATACACCACCACAAATACAACTATTTTTTCAATTGTTTTGATGAAAGAGTTGCATCTTCAAACTCAAAATGTTTAAAGTTCGTGTTCAGGAGGTGCTCAACCAGTTTTTCATACCATGCTCTAGGAGCTTGTTTCAAACCATACAATGATTTTTATAGTTTTCCCACCTTGTGTTCTTATCCCTTTATTACAAAACCATTAGGTTGTGTCATGTATATAGTTTCCTTGAGGTCTCCATTCAAAAATGTAGTTTTGACATCCATTTGGTGAACTTTCCATCCATAGTGAATTATCAGAGCCAACATGGTCTGAATGGTAGTCCATTTTATTGTAGGTGCAAAGGTTTCATTATAGTCAATTCCTTCCTTTTGAGGATACCCCTTTGAGACAAGCTTTGATTTGTGCTTGTCAAGTGAGCCATTTGCCTTGTATTTATTATGATAGACCCACTTACAACCAATTGGTTGGAAACCATATGGTGTATCAACCGGATTCAAAGTCCCATTTTTCACTAGTGAATTATACTCATCTTTCATTAATTTTCTCTAAAATTCAAACTTTTTAGCTTGTTTGAATTTTTTTGGTTCTGAATCAAACACATCATTGAGTTCCTCTTGAGAATCATCTAATGTGAGTTGTCCAATCATGTCCTAAATTTCATTAATGGAATTATCTAGTTATGATGAGGTTTCATGTGGTCTTTGAGTTCTTATTTTTCCAATCTCATCAAGTCTCACATGTTTCAATTTTTGAGTGACCCACTTAGGCATCTTTTTATATGCTTTAGCTGCTTCAGGTTCAACCTCTGAAGTCCCTTCACTATCTACCCTCTATTATGATATTCCCTGTTCAATATCTAATGAAATTTCACTCTCTCCATCAGAAGGAGTATCAAGATCATGTACAAGAGAAAATATAAAATCAATAGATTACAAAATTTGTGTCCCCCACTCATTATCTGGAACATTCAAATCACTCTCCTTGTAGACACCAAACTTTGCATATTTGTCTAGTCAACTCAATTGTCGATCAATATGTTCTTTGTCCTTTGTTGTCTCACAAAAGACAACTTTTCTTAAAAAAATAAACTTCTTTTCTTTCTCATCATATAGCCTAAATGCCTTGGAGGAATCAAAATATCCCAAATGGATGCATTTTTGACTCCTATGGTCCAATTTATTTCTCTACTCCTTTGGAATCAATCTGTAACAAGTGGATCCAAAAATCCAAATATGTCACACTAAAGGGAGGTGACCATACCACATCTCATATGGAGTCTTTGATTCAAGAGCTATTGATGGTGATCTATTGTATAAGTATACTATTATTTTAACTACTTTGGCCCAAAAGTGTAGATTGACCGCTTTGGAATACAACATGGCACATAACATATTCATCACAGTTTTATTCATTCTTTTAACTACCCCATTATATTGTGGAGTGTGTGGAACTTTTAGATGGCGTTTGATCCCATTTTGCTGAAGATAGGATTCAAACTTCTTTGATGTGTATTCACCACCATTGTCTATCCTGAGTGTCTCGATGTGGATTTGTGCTTCATTTTCAATCATGTTTGAAACTTCTAAAAACTCTTGAAGGCTTCTAAATTTGTTTTCAAAAAATATATCCATGTCATCCAACTGAAGTGATCAATGAACAACATGAAGTACTTATGACCACATATGGAGAGGATAGGAAGAGAACACAAGTCTGAGTGAACCTATTATAATTTTTTGTCAGCTTTCCACTATGACTTTGGAAATGGTTCTCTCGCATGTTTAGCCAAGATTCAAGCTTCACACTTCTCATCTAATTTTATGGGCAATGTGGGCATGACAACAACACCATTATTTTACAATACACGAATGTTTTTATAGTGAGTGTGCCCAAATAAAGAATGCCACAACATGTTTGGGGATATTTCGTCTTCCATAAGATGAGCATAATTCCTTATTTTTGATGGCTTACCCTTCAGTTTGAGTAGTTTCCCTTCCTCATATCCAACTAAGATGACTACATTGGCAACTTTTCTCCTAATTGTGACATCACCATTATACAACAAAATGGAATGGCCTTGTTACCTTATGAGCACTAGGGAGAACAAGTTTCATTTCATTTGAGGAAGGTAGAGAACATTCTCAATTTTATAGGTTGGAAGACCTAGACACTTGAGTTGAATTTTACCTATTCCCTATGATTTTAGACTTGATTTATCTGTAAGGTATACCAAGCCATAACTTTATTCAATGTACTCCTCAAAGAAGTCTTTTTGAAAATTCATATGTTGAGTGGCTCTAGTATCAATAACCTAGGCATCAAACCATCAGGAACTGATTGAGACAATATTTTCTTCATCATCTATACTAGAAAACACACATTCACTATTGAATTAGGTTGAGTTTGACTATTTTGACTGTTTCTTTAAATTTTCCTCTTTCTTTTTACGGTATGCTTCAATTTTTTCCCATGGAGTCCTGCATTCATGAGTCTCATGGCTACCTTTTTCATCATACCATTCACAATAGAGGTTTTGTTTATCATTCTATTTTCAATTTTGACCACCATGATTTTCATTGTTGCCACCTTTTCCCCTGTAATTATTCTTGTACCTATTATTGCCTTCATTTTTGGAGGATGTGCCCTTGTTTGATGGTTTTGAAGAATTTATTTTGACATAGCACACACTTTCATTTGTTGTGGTTTCTATTTTCCTTCCAAATGTTTTTCTCTTTTGGCTATCTTTTCAACCAAATGATCAAATGTGAGAGTCTTCAACTAATTGCTTGCTTGTAAAGACTCCAAATAGGTTGAGTAGTTGGGAAGAAGGGAATTTATGAATTTGGTCATGTATATGTTGATTTTGACACCTATTGCTTCAATATCATGTTTGATAGCACACATCTCTGAAGCCAATCTTATCATATCACCATCTTTCAACTCTAGGTTGAACAATTTCAACTGTAACTGAATGAATTCTAACTTTGAATGGGATTCATATAGGTCCTTCAATTTTTGATATGCTTTCCATGGTGTATTGCACCCCTATATATGATGAAACACATCTTTGTCTATTGATGCCCTTATTAAGGCTAAATCCTTCTCGTGATTTTGCTTCCATCCCTGTATGTCCTTTGAATTCTCTATTGGTTTAGCTGGTTGTGTTGTTTCATCACAAATATTGAACCATAGGTCATTGAAGATGAGCATGTTCTCCACTTATTGAGACCATTCTAGCCAACTGTCTTTGCCTGTAAATGTAGTGCCAACAATGGATTTGATGGAATGCATGGTTTTTGAGTTTTATTTGAGTTTTTGGAGGTTTTGAATTTTTTAAAACCCAATTGGTTTCTTATCACTCTTAAATGGTCCCCTTTTATATATATACGCAAAGATACTAAAAATGATTCACTTTGTCATTAACACTAGCTTAAAAGGAAAACCTCATACATCAATATACTCATTTTTTTTTAATTTTTAGATTTACATTTTTTGACATACATGAATGGGTAAAAATATTTGTTCCCCTTATTTCTCCTTTAAATACAAAATTTGGTTGTTATTTTACCAAATTCACTTAGACTAGCATGCCTCAAAGCTAAAAAATATTGCTCAAATTTTTAAATTCCTTCAAATTTAAATTGTTTTTAAAATTTGGAAAAAGGACATTTAAAAAAATGAAATTTTCTTTTTTAAATAAAAAGATTAAAATTTTATACCTTCTCCTTTTGTTTTATATGGTTGAAATTCCAGTATTAGAAAAATAAAATATAAATGAAATGCTTTGAGGAAAAGCCCTCCACACAAAGCTCCGTGTGGCTCCTTTTTCTCTCTAGCATTCAAATTTAATTATGACTCAGCCCAAATTCCACGTTGTGTAATTATGTTTTAAAATAAAAAGAATAGGTAGTCTGATGTTGCAGGGAAGAAAAATTGATCACAACAGAGGCAACTAAACTACCACCTCCTGTAGATACAAATGATGAGTATGCAGTGAATGCCATGTAGGAATAAATAATACCAAAATTAATCCAAACATGATAGAGAAATGTGTATATTAGGTGAAATGCCATACTCAGGCAATGTCAGCTCGTTACAAATTGAAACACCACTCAGCTAGAAAGAGATGTGTAGTTCTGAGGTGAAAATGACTATCAGTAAATTCAAATCAGGTCCATGACCTCCTCAAAATTATCTAAAATGTTATTGAAACCCAAAAATATGATACTCATCAGAGGCTATGCAATAGGAGGACTCAAAACATCATATGGTTCTCAAAATACCACCATAGATGATCAGGAAGGTCGTAGCTCCATGCAAGAAAAGTGTAGCTCCAAACACTACACTGTCAGACTATAGAATAGAACAATGCCAAAATGGATTTTACCTTACCAGAGAATTTTGAATGCAAATAGAATGTTGTTCTTGCATCATAAAATAAAGACCAGCCTGTGCAGGTCATATAGCTAGAAATATGGAGAAGAAAAATCAAATTAAATTTTGTGCTCTAATACCAATGTTAGGCCAGAAATAACAATTATGAAATGACAATGAAATATTCTTTTCATGATTCAAGTTGAAATTCAAAGAGCATTACAATTTATAAGCCAATATGTGGCTATTTGTTTCATCTCCCTAGAGGACTCTTCAGCGACCTAAGAGACTCTACAACTACTCACAAAAAGACGAAAGTAAGAGAGCAAATACACCTAAGAATAAAGTATAACAATTAATATTTTAAAATAAAGCATGAACATCTCCATATTAAATGATGCAATTAATATTTTTAAATAATCTAACATTAAAATTTAAATTATATTATATTCTTAAAATATTTATTATAATTAAACATGTATCATTTAAGATTAAAATATAAATTGTATTGTATTACATCCCACATACAGCGCTTTTCAAAGTAGTTTGTAAATTGGATTTTTTTCTCCTATTTTAAAATATTTATTACAATTATACTTATAACATTTAAATTTAAAATATAAATTATATTAAATTACAACTCACATACAACTTTTTTTAAGTTGTAAATTGGAATTTTTTTTCTCCATCTTAAAGTATCTATGACAATTATTAATGTATCATTTAAATTTGAAATATAAATTGTATTTTATCGCATCCCCCATGCAGCTCTTTTTAAATAACTGAAATTTGGAATATTTTATTTTTATCTATTACAATTATTCATATATCATTTAAATTTAAAATATAAACTGGAATATTGTTTTCAAATTTTAGAAAATTTTATGTTGGTGATCTGATGCAGCTCTTTTTAAGTAGCTGTAAATTGGAACATTTTTTTTTTAAAAAGTAGCTGGTAATCTCTCGTTTTAGAATTAAACTAGTTGGCGAAGATTCCACTATTTGTCCTGCCTGAACATGAACCGATGAAGTTTTCAGTATTTGTCCTGCCAGAACATGAAAATGAAAAAGCCCGGCATGGCGAGGGAAATAATGTGCCGCCCTGACATTTCTGCCTGCATCCACACCCCACATGCGCCGAGCGAAAATTGAATCGTTGATAGTAATATAGATATTTAAAAAATCGATAAACGCAAGTACATAAATTATTCAAGAACTTTAGTGTTTACGATGTGCACACAAGTCAAACTTCGAGAAGGCTTGTTGGAACTATAAGCCCTGTTGAAATTTATCCTACACTGATGGTTATAAATTATATCCTTTGGATTGGGAAACATATGGGAACTTAGTCACTACTAGGTATCTGAGTAACTCTGCAAAACCAGGCTCAGTCTGGAAAAATAAAGCGGCTTTGTGTTGAGCTCACTTTTTCTAGTGCTTATCCAATGTCGAATTTGGAGGCTGAGAAGTGTTATTCTTCTTTTTCTGCCATACCATCCAATGCTTTCAATGAATGGGACAATGCTTTTGTGCAATCCATTGAAACCCCATATGGAGTATTTACATATGCACCTTCATTTTTTTACTTATCATTCCTATTTTGATCAATTTTGTGTATTTTGTTGATTTAAACATTTTTATTGCTGGTTGTGTATTTCTCAGGCATCTATATACCATAAACGTGCAGAAATATTAATTAAAGAAGTTAAAATCATCTTAACCGAATTGAAAAATGGTGATTCCGATCTGATCGATCGTCTTGATATGGTTGACGCAATTCAATGCTTAGGAATTGATCGCTTTTATCAAAATGAAATGAACGAAATTCAGGATTATGTTTATAGGTATGTTAACACATTTTTCATACATCTGACTTCATATGCATTAGGGGTAGTCTGATTTTGGCATTATGCACTTTGACATTACTCACTGGCATAAGGAACAAGGTCTGTGGAGTTTATATCTTGTCATTGATCGATTCTATCAAATAACGTGGGATTAATTATTCAAACGGATAACAATTTTAGAGTTTTTATTTTTTTTAAAAAAAAAAAAAAAAATCCTCCTCAAAAATTTAATATCTATAATTTATTTTATTTTATTTTTTTTGAGGGGAACAGATTTTGGAACTGACAATAGGCATCGGATCAGGAGTAAAAGTATTGAGAGTGATCTAAATGCTACAGCTTTGGGTCTCCGGGTTCTTAGACTGCATCGCTATGATGTATCTGCAGGTACCAAATAATATCCTCTATTCCTTATTATTTAATATCTATTTATATATCATTTTTGTAAGCAGATGTCTTGGAGAATCTCAAAGACAAAAATGGCGAGTTCTTTTGCTGTGATAGAAAAGATAGCATGAGAGATGCACAAGTGATGAGAAGCATGCTCAACCTTTTAAGAGCTTCCAGTGTTTCATTTCTAAGAGAAAAGGTTATAAAAGAGGCCAAATTATTTATCACTACATATTTAAAACAAGTATTGGTAAAACTTGGACAGACAGATATTTCATCACATGATCAAGGGTTTTTAAAAGAGGTATGAGCCACTAAAGAAACCATCATGGCAAATACTAAAGAAGATAGAGGAAGCAACAATGATTTTTCATTTTTTCGTATGTCTTATATTGATTTTACAGGTGGAATATGCATTGGTATATGAATGGCCTCGAACCTTTTCTAAATGGGAAGCAAGAAACTTCATAGAAATATGGGAACAAGATAATATCAGGTAAAATCTGTTTAACAATTTCATTTGATTTTTTTTTTTTTTTCAAATTTTGTAATGGTTCATAATTAAAAGATTTGACTGATGGTGTTAGTAATTAGATTTTATTCTAATTTGAAAAGGTTCTTATCACCATTAAATAATGAGAAGATTTTGGAACTAAGTAAATTGGAGCTCATTATACTGCAATCTGTGCACCAAGTGGAGATGAAAGCACTTTCTAGATAAATATCATTAATAAATTAAAAAGTTTAAGCTTTATACTCTTGTAAGACTATATCTTTCTTTTTTAATTGATAGTTAGTGGAAAAAATTCTCAAAACTTTATTGTACATAAAATTATAATAACAAAAATTATGTATTTTGACATTTTGAAAATTATCTGTTCTATTTTAGTTTTAAGTTATATATTTTACCTTTTAAAAATACAAGTTCGTCGTTAAACTTAAAGAATTCAAGATTTTTTTAAAATAATCTTTTTTTAATTTTTAAATAATCTTTTTAAAGAAACAATGACGTTCAAAATATTCATGAAGAAAACTGACTGTCGTCAAAACAATCCTTGGCTTAAAAACGACAGAAAGAGTAATAAGTTCTTTAAATAATCTTTTAATATGGAACCCTGCTTTGAAAATTCTCCAAATCTGATGACGAAATGCTCAAATTGATGCGCTGTAGCCCCTCAATAAACCATATGATCCTCTCACCTTATGGATCGAAGCATGCATACTTCCCAACTCTTGAATCCAGGCAGCTAAAACAAAACAAAACAAAACAAATTAGTTAATAGGTTAGGGCATGAAAACAAACTTCAAAAAAGGCTGCCATCACGACTTTAGTTATATGGGAAAGATATTTTCCTTGGTTAGGATTAATCAGTATCTCAACTTGAATATTAATAATTAAGTCTTTTTTTTAACTGATAAATGTAGATTAGTTAAACAGATCGAGGTTCTGTCCCTAGATATGCAGCCTATTTAAAAATATTTAAATTTCCTCGTCTCTCCATATGTCGTATAAACTCTCACCAAAAAATGATTATTAAGAAAAATAGAAAATCATAAAAATGAGATTAACGAACCGGACAGAGGTTTACAGGTAAAATATAATTTAAGGCTAAACAAAAACTCTGTGGGAATCTCTTAGCGTGATTTAAACTCACCGTATTAGTAACAGATCTTCCACCATATTTTCATCCTATTTGTATTGATCTGTTCAAAACCTACTAAAAAAAGTTAACATATTAAAAGACTTTTTAATTTGAAACAAATTATTTAAATTCTATCAAAAGCATAACTGAAAGATAAATATTATGATTCTTTGGTTTAGTGAGAAATATTTATAATATATTTTATTATTATTTATATTAATTAAATTATAATTTTTTTAATATATAATTATTCAATTAAATAGTGAATATATATTTATTATCTATTTCATTCAAATATTTATTTTTATATGTTAATGAATTTTTTTTATAAAAATACAATAATTTATAGTGAGTATGTTCTTCATTTTATATATTAAATCATAAAGATATATTTATTATCTACTTCACTCAAACATTTATTATTATACGTTTATGAAATTTTGATGGTAATAGTTTATAGTGAATATTTAGTTTAATAAGTTATATAATTAAAATAAATATTATGAATTATTTAGAAAAGATGAGTATTTGATTCAAAAAATTATTTTTATTAATATAGATTTGTAACGGTGGCATGTTTTCTAACATTTGATATATTATATTAATTTAATTTTAGATTATTATTTAATATATTTTTATTTGATTAATTTGCACATCAGATGGTGGATAGATTTAGGGATCTCTCAGTTGATAGCAATTAGAGAGCATTTGATAGAATATTTTTCTGGGGGGATTTGTGGGGTAGATGAGGTGGAGTTGTCTAATTGTAGGATTGCAAAGCGAAAGTTGCAACTATTATGACTGCTCTCAATGACTTTTTTGATGACTATGCAACTTTTGATGAACTCAAACTTATTAAGGACGCAGTTGCTCAAGGTTGGAATGTTTCTATGTTAGAAAGCATTCCTAACAATTTCAAGACAATTGTGTTGTTTCTTTTCAAAACAATACATGAATTGGGAAGCGAAGCTACTGAAAGGCAAGGACGTGACATGATGCCATATATTACAAAAGTGGTAGTTATATCTTTTCAATTTTTTTGGGCTAATTAATAAATTTTGCAATACTATATTTTTCATTTTTTGATAAATAATGAGTGCATTGATATCCAATTCTTTTCCTTCTAATGATCCATTTTGTAATTTTACGAATTAATGCTATCAATTATAAGAGTATGAGATGATGGGAAGGTGTTGTGCTTTAGTGGATAGATTATATCACGGGTTGTTTAGAAGAAGCACAATGGAGAATAAGTGAATTTGTTCTAAAATTCAAAGATTACATAAAGAATGGCATTATATGTTCAGCCATGGGACCAATATTGTTGCATTCTATCCTTTTGTCGGGCTCAATTTTAGCAAATGATATTATAGAGAAAATACACCTTAATCAGTCCAGATTCTATGAGCTCATATCCTTGTGTGCAAGATTAATAGACGATGTGGCAGATTATGAGGTATTGATTTTTTATTATTATTATTATTATTATTATTATTATTATTATTATTATTATTATTATTATTATTATTATTATTATTATTATTATCGTTTTAAACAAAATTTATTTATACTTAAAATATTGATAGTTTTCATATGATAATAAAGGATGATAAGCTCCATGGCAAGACAAGCTCAGCCATTTGGTTTTATATGAAGGATTATCCTAGAAGTACACAAGATGAGGTGCTAAATCACATCAACAACCTGATTGAACTTTCACTTCAAGAATTAAGGTGGGAATATTTGAATCCATATAATAGCTTGAATTTTTGCGAGAAGTTCTGCTTCAATATTAATATAGGTTTACAATTTTTGTACATATTTGGAGATGGCATTACCTATTCTAGAAAGGAAGTGAAGCAACAAATATTTAAAGTCCTTGTTGATCCTATTGAAATACATATCAAGACATAGCTTCTATGATATTATAAATAAAATTCCACTTCAATATAAATGTCTTCTATCATTGAAGTAATGGTCACTTGATGTAGATTTCCAACCAAATATGCATTTTTGAGTTAAATCTTATATTTTTATTGTAATAGCAAGCCTTGCATTTTATTTATTTTATTTTTTATATTGATAAGTTTTATATATTTATCTTAGCCAGGCTAAAAAGGATACGCTAGTATTTTTACTTTTTGATCAATATGTTTTATACAATATTTATAATATTAAAAGTTAAAACATTTTCCTTTTTTTATTCAATGTTTTATTAGTTCATGTCAAATAAAAAGTTATTGTGAGGATTCAATTTATGAATATCTAGTTTTTAATTTATAATAATCAAATAGTTCAGTTTTATTTTATTATTTTAGGAACATAACTATATTTTATTTAGTTATTTAAAATTTATATTACATGTAATTGGTAGTTTCTGTTTTCTCCTTATTTCAACTTTCAACATGTTCAAGGAAATAATGATGCCATGATATATATATATATATATATATATATATATATATATATATATATATATATATATATATATATATTTTTTAGGCCATTCATATAATTTAAAAAACTTTAAATGAGTTTCACGAAAACTATATTAAAATAATTATTACATTTTTATTAATTCAATTTTTAAAAATTGTAACACTTTGCTTAATCATTTTTTGTTTAAGATCATAATTAAATGTTAATCAAGATTAGATTTATTAATTTATATATTTAATGTGATTGGGATATCATATTTTATTTCATATACCTTTTGAGTATTTAAATTGTATCAAAGGAAAAAAGATATATGTTTATGATTGTAATAACAATTATTCGATTAATATATTTTTATTTTCATCTTTTCATATCATATAGGTATTATGATATGTTTGGTATATGTAGGATAACGTTTTTGAATAGATTTCATATCTTATTTATAAAATGACAAAAATATTATTTATTAAAGTTTTTTATTTAATTCATCATGTGATTATCTAAGTCGATGTAAATCAACTAAGAGGTCCAACAAAATAAATCCACAAGTTCAAATAGATATCAAGAATAGGTGGCAATTCATATTTTTTGTAATTGTAACTTGTTATGTAACATATCAACCAAATTCACACTTGACATATTATAATTAAGTGTTGAATATAAAAAATATATATATTATATAATGTGTGGATAAAGAAGATGGGAAATAATAAAAAAAATTAATGTAATGTTTATGGAAATGAAGATGTAATGTGTATGAATATGAAATAGATATAATTGTAACTTGTTTTATATGCATTTGGTTGATATGTCACATAGATTTATTTTATGTAATGTATATGGTAATGAAGATGGAAAATACATTCAATAAAAAAATAATTTAAAATCATTAAAATGTAAAGGTGACAGTGAAAGGGCCTCATAAGTTATGATCAAGAGTGACAATATTAAGCAATAGGAAATGTGATAAAAACAAAGGGAAGGATACACATTTAATGATAAGTGAAAATTTTCATTGATTGAAACATGTGACACTATGGACAAATAGAATAACTGGAAAAAAAATGAAGAAATTGCATGTTTATAAATTTAAAATGAGAACACCAAAAGATACAATGATATGACAAATGGAAACTATAGTGGAATTACACCTTGCAACAGGGTATTTATATTTTAAATCATAAAGAGATATATCCATTAGTAAAGTGGGGGGCGAGGAATTAAAATGAATGTGAAATGTGGAAAGAAATCAATCCTCCCAATGGTAAGAAAATAAATCTGGATAATAATGAAAGTGGATACAAGGAGAGAACATCACAAATAGGTTTCAATAAAAGAAAGAAATTTGTGGAAAGAAATGATAGTCAACCTTGCAACCTGCACAAAATTAAATGTGAATTGAAAAAGGAAGCAACCTCAAATAAATATGATGTCAAAATGACATAAGAGATGTCATCCCCCTATTAAATGTCAATTGGTCAAAGGGGTTATATGAATTAATGGTTTCCAGAATCTCTTATCTTAAGACAAGAAGCATTCTTGAATGTAGATGGAGAATGAAACATGTATCCATCAAAAGTGGGAAGAGGAAAATTTGATATGACTTTATTTGAATTTTTAAATAGGATGTAATCTCAAATAGTCATTACCAAGTTGAAATAGACTTTCTCATAATCATTTTTCATTGTTAGTGAACTAAGATAAACAATAGTGGATGTCACAAAGCTTTAACTAGTATTCAATCAAAAATGGACCATGGTAAAAACTAGGAAACTATACTAGTGGCTTGTAATATCACAATAGGATCTTTCTCAAAAATATAAAGTTCATTTTAGTGGAATGTATATGTAGCTAGATAGATATAAAAGTGAAAATGATTAATGAGAATATTATTATGGGATTTATCCAAATGTCATGACGGTGGATAAATGCATCTTGGTACCAAAAACATATCATCTCTTAGTATCTCTTGTGATCATGCAAGGAGAAGTCAAGTAGCTAGGAAAATAAATTTTCTTGTTCAAGTGCATGTGTTAAAGATTAAGCTTGATCTTTATTTCCCTTTGAATTTAAAATGATGTTAATAAATAACTAATTATGAGAGGTTGAATAGTTGAAAGCTATGTTTTTTATTTTTTTATTGTTTTATTAGATTATATATAAAATTGTAAATTTTAAGAATAATATTGAATAAGCTTAACATTTATTTAAGGTACAAGAAATCATAGTGATAGTTTTGATCATTTTTTCAATTAATACTTAAGAAAATGGATTATCACATTTAATGCTTAGAGCTATACATTAGAGACTAGAACAATGTAAATTCCATGACCGTTATGTTAAGTTATTGACTAATGATCCTTGAGTTGTAAACCCTTGAATTTTCCAAGCCATTACATGTATATCACTCATAAACACTACACTTGGTATTGTGAGAAAACCATGATCAGTATATATATATGATCAAGACTATTTAAATTTTAATATTACGCATACCTTATGGAAACCCTGAGTCTCAATTGTAATCATTAGAGAGAACTCTGAATGTTTAATTGGTTTGAAATAGGAAGGTATTGAGATTTTGTATTTTCATAATAAAATCCAATACACATAGACTTGGTTGTATGTAAATATTAATTAGGATGAGGCTTTTCTTTTTATTATGTCACTAGGAAGATTATTTGTTAAAAATATTTATAGTGAAATCCCAGATCTTGAGCTATCTCTTTATATTGTGGCTAAATATACCTTTATGTTTCCTGGTCATAATGATATTGAAAGTGTGAAATGATTATCTATCTATATTGATTTCATTTTTAGCTTCATATTCTTTATCACAATTTCATTTATTTTAATTGACTCATGTAGTTGTATAAATTAACTCCATGTTTCAAGTGTACAAGGTCATGCCACTTTGAACAATCTTGTATCCATAGAGAAACAAAGTCATCATACACTTTTATTTGGACCTTGTGTCTCTTTGGAATCAATGACCCAAACATGTTGTGATGTTGACAAGTGTGAGCATCCCAATGCCTCACTCTTGGTTTCACTCTATCAAGGCTTTAATCAAATATTATTATGTGTGGACCTATCACTTTATTAAAATAGAACAATTATTGGAATAACCTTTAATTATTTATCACCATGGTATGTTTATTATTACGTGAAAAACTTATTACAATTTGCTTTACCTATTAGATCCAACTATAAACTAGTCGTGATTAAACAACATGTCAAACATCTCATGTTCATTATTAAAGGACTTATAGGTATAACGTAGGTTAAATATTTGCCTTATATTACCCTATGGAAACATGATAAATTCACATGGAAAATATAGATCATCTTATAGAGAATTAATCCACACATAAAGTTGTATCATTTAAAATTGACATGGTGGGCACGTGGATAGGTTTGAAATTTTGTCCTTCTATCTTGAATGTAAAGTTAAACATCTTTGGCATATAGGTGGATAATTTTTGAATTTTTTATATCTTATGCCAAATGTAATCATGACACTTGTCATGATATTGGAGCCTCACATTCATGTAGTTGACTTGAAATAAGTCATATGTGCTTTATAGTGAAAAATTATTGGATTATAATTCATGACCTAATTTAATTGAGATACACATTGGGTTGTCAACTATATCTATATATTAGATTCTTTCATAGTTTATACAAATTAATAACTTAAGATTTTTGAGTAACTATGTTTCATCTTAACTGATCAACACATGGGGTCACCACCCATGATCCTTCATCAGGAGAAAGGACTTTAAATATTAATTTTTCCTAATGAAGGATCATAGGCAGTGATCTTAAACATCAAGAAATTACATGGAAACACAATTCTTAAAAATATTAAGAAAATAATTATGTCCACATTTATATCCCATGAGTACTAATTATGTGAAGGTCATGAGGTCATTTTGAGGACACATTAATGACACCTTTTGAGATATTAATTAGACATGAGATTTAAGTTCAATACGGGTATGAATTGGCATTGGGAAATAAATATGTCTTGAGGTGGAAAGGAAATGGTTTTGTGATAATCTGATTCTCCAACTGAAAGATTTAGTTATATGATTTTTCCTTTAGAACTAGGTTTCATATAAATAGTTCACCAATCTATGTCACCTTCTAGTTATCAAAATTAACTAGAAAGTAATACATTGGAAGATTCTTTGAATTGGATATTAAATAAAATTGATGCTAAATATTTTAAATCTTAAATTTTATATTGGTGAGAGCAAAACATTGTGGAATTTTCATCTTAATCACCTCCCTAACATAGATAAAAATCCATTTTAAAATGGTTAATCCAATGGGTTTTAATACTATTTTGTGGTATTTAGGGGAATTCACATCACATGTAGCTTATAAAAATTCAAGTCTAAATATGTCATGATAATAAATCATGTATTAATTGAATCCATATATCTATGAATAATGGAAAATTATATGAGTAAATTTTATGGTATACCATTTATAGTCATCCCCAATGGTATGTGAACCTAACATTAAAAAATAAAATCATCTATTACTATTTTTGAAAACTTAAAATGCATGACCTAGCCTCATCCATTAATGGCAATGTTTTAAAAAAAAACAAAGAAACAAAAAAAAAAACACAAAGAAAACAAAAAAAAAACAAACATTGTGGTAATTCTTGATGGATGAATTAAATATTCACCTTGATAATGAACTAACCATGTGTATTTTATTTGAGGAGTGGTATTAATGTGATAATATGTGATATTTTTTTATTTAAATTTATTTTGTGCAAATACGTATTTCTAAGTTCTTGAATTGAAAAAAATGTGGTTTTATGGTATTTTTGATAAATATGGTTGGTATTTTATGTATTTTTTTGTGGGGTAGAAGATCTGGTATTTTTTATAAAATTAAAATAAAATCCCTTTTGTGCACTTATCAAAATATCCATTATTCCCTAGACCTGTTGGCTTCCCTCACATTTCAACAAACTATCATAACTACCAAAAACATAAGCACCTACTAGATTCTTGGCTCATCATAACACCTATCAGAACTTCAACTCATACCAACACCTACTAGAACTACCAATAACCCCAAAAATATCAGAACTACTAGACATATTAACACTGTCATAAACCCCTAGATTCATGACACTGGTAGAACCATGACTCATCCTAACACCTATTGTAAACTTACATAACACTAACACCTACTAGATTCATTTAGAATATCAAAAATTATCTAATACCTCAAAAAACGTTATGACTATTGGAAAACCTCCAAAGGTATAGCAACTATTAGAAACCTCTAAGGTTTTAATGACTATTAGGGAGCTCTAATTTTCTAATGATTATTACAGATCATATTATCTATTCAAGACTAATATCTATCCCAAGATGCATTTCACCCTCTATGTCCTTATGCATGCATCTCTAATTCTTGCCTCTGACACCACTGACTCTCATGCATTGCATTCCTCCTAAAAACATCCACTAACCTCCATTGTGACTCCTAAACTTTGATAGCCTTTATAAGGGTCCATAGTATTGATTTGTAAACTTGTACGATGTGATTTTTTTATGCCCATAGGAGCATCAACTTTAATAATGGGGTTTACAAGTTTTGACAACTAGTCAAGGGCCTATTATTTCTATCAAACTACATTTTACCCTCAATATCCCAACCTAACTATTTATGACACCTACATCCTAGACACATACCTTCTAAATTCCTAATTCTAATGCCTTGAATTATACCCAACCACTTCCTCTGACCTGCATCCCAATATCCAAAATCTAATAACTAATAGAAGGATCCCTTAACCAAATGTGTTCAAGTCTGACATGAATTCATGATAGCTATAGGAATATCAAATTTAATTATGGGGTTTTCAAGTTCTCAAGATTGATTAAGGACCTACTCTTTTCATCAAGATGCATTCCACCCTCTATATCCCAATTTGACTATTTATGATGCCTACCTTCATTATCACTAACTTTGATGCCTTGCATCTTACTGATCTACATGATGTCCAAACTCTAATGATAACTAGAAGGCTCCCTGATCTCTACATGTGTAAGTATGATGTTCATGTATCATGACCATAAGAAATTCAAATTTAATCAGGGGATTTGCATCACTATTGATTTGGAATTAAGCTCCATCATGATAACATCATAAAACTCCCCTATGTGACATCATCAAAAAATGGGGGACCTCATCCTAGGGCTTAACCCCTAGTCATATGGGATTTTAGACCTTGGTCAAAACCAACCCAGTGTGGTATAATTTTTTTAAAAAAATTTGAGTCAAAATATTTCACACCCACAAATTTATGTAAAATGGAGATCTCCTTTGAAAGTAAGAACATCAAACTCCCATAACTTTCAACCTAGAACTCATTTTTAGGCACTGTGTTTTTGAAAGTGTGACTTTTTTCAATCTCTATGCATTAATGTTATTTTATAGACTTGTAAAATGATACCTTTAGATTTTCATTGGGTTTCTATATCCTTGTTCTTATATCACTAATTATTTCATCACATACATACTACATAATGGATCAAAATTAAGTTCTATTTTTACACCATTTAACTATCTCAAGTGGAACATCAAAATATAAGCCCTCTTGAGGAATAAAGGCTTACATTAAATCATTATGGGTAATTAAATAGAACCAACACTTGATGTATATAATTATAATTGGTTTCATATAAATAATAAATCCTACAGTCTATTATGCCTATATATGTATCCTGACTTTATCTTTCATATTAAATTTGTAACTTCCCATAATGATGTTTGGACCATTTTGGAAAAAAAATTGGAAGAAGGCCATATTGAGAGATCATGAAATAGAAAATGAGCTCATCAATTTGAGCTCAAGTAATTATAACACTATATAAACATATTTAAAAAATTTAATTCACTTAGGTTGCAATTGAAACTATGTAAAATACATAATAAGGATGATCAAATGATTCTTTCCATCCTTGCTAAATTGGGTTCTAACTATTTTATCTTTATTTATACCTTACATAGCACTAAATGTGGCCTTTAAGATACATGTACCATGCCATACTTGGATGATTTTGTTGTTGAATTGATTCAGCAAAAAAAACAAGCTTATTTAAATGGGTACACTAAGGTCCACCAAATCACATGCCTTAATTGTGTGTCATGATAAACATAAGGATTTAAATAGTAAGGAGAATAAATTGAACAATAAGGAACTAAATAAAAAAAGGGCCAAATATCCAACGCTAAGTCTAAAGCATTAATTGAGTCCTCCTCTTCAAGTGAGAAACCCAAGAAAGAGTGACTCACTTATTCCTACTATAAGAAATATAGTCATAACAAAACCAAATGAATGAATAATTAGATTAACAAAACGACAAAGATGCTTTAAAATCATAATATCAATGTATATGATTCAACCAATCAAATTTCATTATCATGGGAGTCTTTTAAGGAAAAACACACTTCTAAGGGAAAAGGTAAGGTCAAATCACTTGTTGCAGTAGCATCCCAACCTTCCACATGGGTAATTTATTCTAGTGGATTACACCACATGGATTCATAGAATGACCTTTTCTCATCCTTAGATCCTTGTTATATGGCTTGTTTCCTTCACTAGCACATCGTAATTCCATGATTGAAATCATGGAAACCATTTTTTCTTACGTATCTGGTCTTGTGTCTTGAAGATGTTTGGTGGTTTTATTTGTTTGAATTGTCATATTAAGACTGTATTTTTTCTATATGTGAATATTTAAAATTTCAATGTGATTATTTTATTTAAACAATCATAAATAATTATAAATTTTAATCTTAACCACTTAGTGTATAAATCACATCTAGGATTGCATTAATTTGAAAACTTTTAAGTTGTATAATTCTTTTAAGTCTTTGTCTATCTCCATGCTTGTGTTTTGAAACACATTTAAATATTCCTTTTTAAACCATTTTATCTTGGATTTATGAAAATTATATAACTATTTCAAAGTTTTATGTCTTATTTTCTCGAGTAATTTAATTCATTTCTACTTCATTTTAGGATTAAAGCCTAGGTGCTCATATGGTTTCACTTTTTAGACTTAGTCACTTTTAGATAAATGAGATAAATCTTTGTGAGATTATTCTAAAAAATGCTAATTTAATCCACTAAATTATCCCCTTTTTTAATCCATTTATACTTAAATTTACTCTAAATTTACTAAAAGTTACTTATGTTTATTTTTAATTTAGTTGATTTCATTTAAATGGTCAAAATTTTCTTTGAATTTGGTGATGAGATCTTCAAAAATGGCTTCCTTTATTTATGTTTTTGCATCATTTTGTTTAAATTTCAAAGAACTTATCGATTTTAAATTCAAATAGTTTATCCATATCCATTAAATTTCCTAACCATTGGATTTTGGTTTAAGAGGTGTTGACTTTGTTTTTTCATTTTATGTTTGCATGTGCCAATGTTGATCCCGGTGCCATGTGGTGATATCTAGTAGCTCCTTATAGATCCAAATCATTCAAAAGGCCTTTCAATAACCAATCCATTTTCCAAACCATGCCTAGAGCCACATGGCATCTTTTCTTCTAATCTATATGATTGAAATAGTCATCAAAGCCTTCAGGCAAGTGGACCAGTGAGATGTTGCCAAGTGTTGTAATCTTAGTGACCCACTGATCCTGACTAAATCCATACATTGTAAAAATATCTAGGGAATAAAACAAGTAGTATTTCACCAAATGGCATAATTTAGTGATTTGTTACCCTATCTAAATCTATACAATAGTAGAAGCCTCTAGGAAACTGGTTGAGCAGGATGTGTCCACATGGTGAAATATTGTTGCTCCAGTCCTATGGTAGTCCATGTATTCTTGTAGATCACTGAAGCTTTAGGTGAATGATACGATACCACATAGTGAAACCTTGATCATCACAAAAAAATAATGGTTAACATGCACAAAGCCTCAATTAAGAAATAAAAAATGTGGAGAAACCACTTAACATAGACCCTACAAACAAAGGACACACTAGCAATAATGTCAGCATGATATGAGCTTAAATTAGATGTCCCATCTAGTTGTCAAATCCATCAAAACCATGGAAAGGGCCATGTGTCCAATCTAACCTACAACACCAATTTTTAGGGGTGTCATAATTTTAAATTCTTTTTTAAAGCCAAAATTCATAAAAAACTTGGGTGGAAAATTTAAAGGTAGGAAGGGCATGCACATTTAAGAAAATATAGAAAGAGGCACTAAGGACAAATCTACCATAAAATAAAAGCATTTTCTTTATTAAGAAATGATAAGGGAAAAATATGAATGGCAATTCCAAAGCATTTTTTACCACTTCCTGTTGCACTTAGCTTCTCGAATTTACCTCATTGATTCATAGTAGCATGGTCTAGCTGAAGTTCTGAACTATATTTCTCAATTCACTTGAAATTATCATCTACTTCTATGATGGGCATGAATTTCCTCCCTTTTTTAATTTTTAATTTTGAAAATTTATCATTCCTATTTATAGGATTTTGAAATACTTGTTCAAGGTTGGTCTTCTTTTATTATTATATAAGGTTATGCTTGACTATATCCTTTTAGTTTTAGTAGTAGATTTGTGGACTATTCACTTCTTTTCAGGTATTTTCCTAATTTATAGATTAATTTTTTGAGTTGAGGCTATTTGAAGCTGAGTATGTAATACACTGAGTATTTGATGAATATTGAATAATCTTTCATGGAAACACCTTTATATAAAATCATTTTCAATTGATATACTTGGCCTTTGCATGAAATATGGTGGCCATGTTTTCCTCTCTTGCATTATTGTTATCTCCCTTAGAATCTTTCACCATTCTTAGTTGGAGTTTTTCTAGGTTTGGCTTAGCTAAGGATTGGTTTATGAGGGGGGTTTGACTTCTCAACAAAATCAAACTAGTCTTCATTATAAAGTGGGAATTATTTCTCTTTCTCCCTGCCCTTCCCTATTTTTCTATTTTTATCATTTTTTTATATTATATTACTTTAGTTTTTGAGTTTTAATATGAATCTAATGCTTTTTCTTGATTCCATGCTCTTTTTTAATCTATTTCTCATTTATGCATTGTTGAACTTATAATAAATCTACATTCCCTTTTGAATCAATTATTCATATTCATATTTAGATCATTTTATTGGTTCCTTTATATCATAATATTTATGTTTACAATTCATATTATTAATCTAAAATACTCACTGAATACCCTTGAAATAGAATGGTCACAATGAGCCAATCGGGTTACCCTACATGCCAAGACCTTGGTGAGATTTGTTCGTGTCTCATTTTGGGAGAGACATGTATTAAAAACCCATGCCTATTTTTGGCTATATCAAAAGACCCTCAACATATTTGGGATTAGAAGGAAGACCTATTCTAATGTATTTAATATTTTTCATATATTTTTAAGGAGTTACCTAGTTGTTTTATAGGTCTTTAGACTAGAAAAGCCTATTATTTAAGTTCTCCAATTGCTTTAACTTGGCTAGGAAGAAATAACTATCATGTGAATATTTTAGGACCTTCCCAAAACATTCCCAATATCCTCCAAAAATTATATGCAAAGTATATCAATGGTGGGGTCAACACTATTCAGGGACACATCCAGGGTTTCAAAGAAGCTATTATTAGAAGATAGATTCAGCATGAGGATGTGGCTTATAAATTATTCCCCATATCATTAGATCAAACAACTTACTCTTGGTACCTTGGTCTACTAGAAGGGTGCATCACCTCGTGAGACATATTTGAGAATATATATTTTTAACTATTTTAGTGTTCCTATTGACCCTTTTGTCTTATTTTATAAATTTTTCACATCTCATAAAGATCCAAATGAATTGACTACTACGTTCAACCATATATTCCATTAGTTATACACTAAGATGAAGGATCATTTTCTATAAATAGATGATGCCACCATTGGAGTATACCTCAATGCTCTAGATCCTTTGACTACAATGTTCATTAAGATGAACCCATCTACTATTGCATCTTTAGTGTTGGTCTACCAAGAATTTGTCAATGTAGGGAAACAATTAGTGAATCAAAGATTCGATGCTTAACCTTCCTATTATTTAGAACACTAATGACATTTATACCCAAAATACTTCACATTACATGCCTAAGTCATCCTATGGATCAATATATGCCTCACAATAAAGTGTTTTCCCATGCTTTTACCCATCCATACCTCCATATGATGAATGAGAGCCATGCTTAATATTTTAATGCATATAAATTAGTTAGTTCTATGTATAATCAGTAGTCTACTTCATATTATCTTAGTGATTTGATGTTTTTAGGTGATGCTAGTAATTGAATATTATTTGTTATAGGACAGAATTATTAGGCAATGCATAATCCAATATATGAAACTGCATACTCTAATGCACCAATTGGAGTATGTGAACCTAGATAAATTGTTAGTGCTGATTGATCATGCATACAAAGATGGTCCCATATTTAAATTTTAATTCATTATTTTAAGGTTATATTAGGGTGATGATGACTCTAAATATGGGGAAACAATAATTATGAAAGGCAAAGAAGTAGATGAAAAATAAATTGATGAAGAGATACCCACACAAAATGAATAATCTAACATCTCTTGTAATCAATGTGTTATCCAAATTTGACTACGATACTTAAGTCTAATTAAAAACTTGTTGTTTATCTCATATTTAACTTTTTTGATAGCCTTGAAGGTGTTTGTCTATCTCATATCTTATCTTTTCATGGCATGGTGTGATGTTTTCCTAGTAGTGTTAGAGGTGTCCTAGGGTGGCATATCCAAATACGAGGTCATCGTCCCAAAATTGAATAACAAAAAACCATTTATTTGATCCTTAAAAATGTGTTTAGTAAATTTTAAGGTTATTTTGAAAAGACTAAGGTAATTGCTCTTTTTGTATTGTGTTAGTCTCACCTTTCCATGTCACATCCAAGTTGGTCTAAGGGTGATAAAGGTAAAATAGGAATTTTTAGGTCATGTGGCATGTTTCAAAAATTATCTTACACTTATTTTAGTCTATACAATAAAAAAAATGAAGTATAACTCAATCTTCTAGTGTTAGAAGTCATTTAAAGTCTATTCTTACTCATTTTATAATGTGAAAAAAAAGAATAGTGTAAGATATGGTAGATAAATAGTTTTATTAAGTTATAGGCACATATATAAATCTTATTTAGGCCATATCCATGCTCAAGAGTGATTTATAGATCCAAAAATGGTAGAAAACTCATCCATTTCTCCATCAATCTCTTTACAAGAAGAAGAGGGAAATTTTATTAACAATGGTACATCAAGGAGGATGAATCTCAGGCCCAATGATGGTATGTGTTAGACGGGGTCCATAATCCCTCTAAATCCATGTAAATTATTTTTATCAATATCCCTTAAGCTTTATGAATAATCACTATGAAGACTAGTTTCCTTTAAACCCTACTAAAACCCCATAAACACAATTTTTGCTTATCTAAATCATTTTAAAGTTTCTAATTAAAATGGTAGGTTATATGAATACTCAATATTATATAAAATAATTCTACATCATCTTCCATCTCCATGTGGCATGGGGAGTAGTCAAAGGGCAAGAAACCTTCATTTTGATCAAATTACAGGCTAGTGGCAATGGAGTTTTGATGAGTTCAAGGTTTCAAGAAACTAAGATCTTGTTTTCAAATCTTTCACAAAATACACACACACACACACACACACACACACACACATCCAATGATATATAAATTTTTTTAACATCTCCTCAATTCCCACATGGCCTAAAACACTTCACAAGAATTGTTTTCTTTTTAGAATGCAAGTGTTATAGTTAGAAAAAGATGTTTGTTAGTTTTATGTGATTGATTGAATACATAAAATGGTTGGAATGATTAAAATTTATAATTAATGTATTAATTAAAAAATAATTATATCTTTGGACCTCATAAAATTCAATAAAACATCAAAACAAAGACATACAGTCATGAAGAAATGAGAAAATGCAAGGTGGGAAAACACTAAAAAGTGCATATCATGAGTTTCATTAGATAAAACCTATTTAAAAATGAAATGTATTTATTTTTTTTGTCTTTGAATTTTATAGGTTTTTTATATTTTTACACCCACAAATGAGAGAGATAATGAAAAAACATAGGCTTATATCACCTGCAGGGCACCAAACATGCACTTTGGAAAGACTTTTTGCTTGAGAGTTTGATTAGGTATTTTTGTGTTTTATAATCTCTCACAATTATTTACCATTGATACCTTTAAAATGAGACTATTTATATATTTATGTGAGATATAAAACTCATTTTCAACCCCAAAAGGCATATCTTGGTTTCTTGAGGCATTAAAAGGCCAAATGAATAACTTGAGAGAGATGAGTTTGAAGAGAAAAAAGAAGAATGAATACCATAATGATATTTTTGGAGATTACATGAAGGATATTAAATGTATAATCATTTATTAAGAACCTATTCTTTAACGTCAACATTTATCAGCATCAAACTAGTCCCAAAAGCTTGTTAAGAACTCTCTTTTGTAAGTCTATTGTCAATAATTCAAGAGAACATGAACTGTTTGATTTAGTTTTGTAGTTTATATGGATATATTGGTATTTATGGTGTAATTATTATCCTAATATTGAGTGTAAATTATTATAGAGTGATTTAATAATAATAAAAACACCTACAGCCATACACATAGTCCTAAAACATTCATAGAATTATGGAAATGAGCAATTTTGATAGGTACAAAGGATTAACCAAGTAAAAATAATGATTGGAGGTTTTGAGTAATTTTTGTGAATAAAAAAATAGGAATTACTTTCTCTTGAGACCTCCCAAAACTCAAAATATTAATTTTATTCACCCTCTGCCTCCTTAGGCTTACACTTTTATCAATTAGGGATAGGAAGTTTGAAACTTGTCTAATTTGAGTTCTACCCAATGGAATGAATTAAAAATTATTTATAATACCTAATTTTGTATCCTATAAAGTATTTTTTTTGTTTTAGAGTGGTAATAAATGGCCTTGTATGGTCTCTAGTATTGTGGGCTTATTTTAGGCCTTATTGGGAAACATGAAGGTTGATAAAATAGATATATATTAAGAGTTAGATCATGAGTTTTTGGATAAATATGTAAGGGGATAATGGGTAATTAAATGTAATTTAATTTTCCCTATAATTTCTAAAAATTTCTCAAACCAAAGAGCTTCACACTAAAACAAGGCTACAAGGAATAAGCCTACCTACAGAGAAAGCATGAGAATGATGAATGAAACTAAAGAATGAAGGTGGAAAAATGATTGTATTAGGTCCTTATACATATTTTAAATGTCATTAAATCAATTATATTATAGTAATGTTAATTTTAAATCAATAATTACTCTAAATGATAAATTTCAAAGAAGATGGATGAGTCACCAAAGCATTGAAGTAACTCCATGCCACCTTGAGAGGAATATACTCAAACTAAGTGAACACATGTTGAAGAGGTAGTTAATGAATATTTATTAACATGACTTCTTGATTGTAACTTTTCCTAATGATATTACATTTGTCACATGCTACTTCAATGCCTATCTTCTCTCTCATTATTCTCCTCTATATGTATGACCTGATTTGGCTTGTAAATGGGTCCTTACACTAGGGGTATGGCATAAACCTACTCATTTTTTTTATTATTGACCAATAATATGATTAATTTACTTCCTTATATGGTTTTTTTAATTGTAAAGCCTTGAATGGTTGATCTAAGCAAGTGTAAACTAAGCTCACCTTGTCTTGTTATCATGTTCTTGTTACTTTCTTGAAGCTTGGTTCTCTATTACCATTTTTGAAGAGTATCATAAAGATTTATAAGTGAATTAGAATTGGAAAATATATTCCATTCTATCCTCACATTGCTTCACCTCTATACAAATCATTGATGTGATAAGTTGTTTTTGGAGAAGTGTATGCTTATGGTAGTTTTATACGTCTCAGTGTACATGAAAATAATTAATTATGGTCTTATTATTTGGTGCATCACCTCCATTTCAGTTTATATTTTCTCTTTCCCTTTTCATTTACAATTCAATAGGTCTAGTATTAGTTTTAAGGGTGATAACATCAAGGGAACTAGCCCTATCTAGAGATTCACCTCAGTAATTAGGCCAGCCACATCCTAGAGGTATCTCCATGCTATCAATTAAGTGATGAGGGTTGAACACCCTCCTCAGGGTTTAAACTTTTAATGATAAAATGTCACACCCAATACGATAAAAGAGATTATCCATTGAAGATTTATTAGTGTTTCTCTTTAATGTACCAGCCTTTGGAGGCATGAACAAAAGCACTAATGATGACTCCAAGAACATTCATTTGGTTTAGCATCCTAGGTATTCTTTCAAAAAATTACTCGATGTATTGAATATTTATCATGAGGTTTCATGGCTAAGTTTAGGGTGTATTTCTATTTTACTAAATTTTGTGAGCCATGTAAAGCTTATGTTCATCCCTGTCAGCATTTTGTTGACCCTTATCATTAGCATATTGATCCTTACCAATAGCCTAATGATCCATATCAGTCCTATGTTTATCTATATTAGCCTTATAATGACCCTAAATACCCTCCATATTACCCTATTTATCAATTTGATCAACCTTATTATCAAAAGTACTATCCTCCATCCCTTCTTCATCAACCTTACCAAGGGTGTGAGCTTTCATATCAGTCCTATAAATCTTGCCATGAATGGGAGTTAGGGTATAAGGAAGAGTGTATAGATAGGAAAATCCAAGATTAAAAAAAAGATAAATAATCTTAGATTATCATGAAGATGTTAAATAATGAAATGGTAATGATAAAGGTATATGGAGGTGTAGAATTTTATCGAGATATGTCTAGTCATCTCATTAAAAAGATAGGGGAATCATTATAGTTTCCAAGGAGTGAGTGGGAAGCTTTTGAGAAGGGAAATTAACATTTCCTAACCAATGAAAGGTTGGAAATAAGAGACTTGAATCAGTGCATGTAGGATAGGGTAGTAATATGATAGGAGCAATAATTTCAATCTCTTTAACCTAAATTACCTTATCCAATCCCAAGTCAGTCCTCTTGTGTTCCTAACTTGATCCAACTTGCAATAAGTCATCAAAAATGGATTGATTATATGAAATCTTCACTCATTATACATCAATCTAAAACTTCTCTACCTCATGAACCTTATCTTATGCTCATCCAAAATCAATACTCTATTTACAATCCAAGGCAGCTTGTAAGCTTCCTAAACCCTTCATCCACCCCTTATGTTGTAACACACCATCAAGAGGAAACTCCTAAGTTTAGGGTTCCAAGTTGGAATCAAGTGGTAGAGTTATCGGTGAAGAAAGATGAACCATGTTTATATCAATAGAGTAAAGCTAAAAATGAACTTGTGCCTATTCAAGCACCATCGACCTCTCCTCAAGATCCCCAAACAATCCCATCATGGAAGTCTATCCAAAAGGGAATCTAAAATAATATATATGTATCAATATTCAAGCCAATTTATGAACCTATTCAAACCCCACCCATCCCTCCTCAAGATCCTAAAACATTCCCATCGTGTAAGTCTATCCAAGAAGTAATCCAAATCAAGAAATAAGTCCTTATTGAAAAGGTTGAGTAACCTAAAACTTTCCCATCATGGAGGTAAATTCAAGGGAGTATTCAAATGAATAAGTAATTCCTTATTGATAAGGTTGAATACCAAATCATATCAAGGTTTGAGGGATTGGTTGGTGAATGTAAAGAGAATAATGATAAGCTTAATGTCCTAAAAAATTCAAAGCTTATTTATGATTGTGAGCATCCCATCCTTGAAGAAGAATGTGTTCTATGGGAGGAAAATTAAAAAGGCCAATTTGTGGCTATAAGTGAAAAAAATGAAGGCTATGATGAAGGCACTTCAAGTGAACATGAATAAGAACTCATGATTGGCACTCCCCTTGGTGAAGAAAGGAGTAAATCAGTCTTTGGAGATGAAGGGATATGTGATCTTCATCATGTGGTAGCATAAATTGAAGGAGATAATACTTTTTAATATTAATATATCCCAATTAAGATAGTTACATAAGTTTCTCAACCAACTAGTCATTTCAATGAGACCATGGATGATCAAGAACAATAGTTCTTAGATATTCTTGATGAATTAGAGTAGTTGGATGCAATAGAGATACATTTGGATACTTTCCAAGATGCCTCATATAGCCTAAAAGAGGTAAAATGTTATTTTTAACTCTCTTCTTTGGTTTAAAATGTTAGTCTTGTTGTTGTAAAGAAGAATTCATTGAGTTAACAATAGAGGAATCTAAATGAAATGTTTGCATAGAGAGTATTCATGAAGAATTTGTAGTTGATATTGAAGTATAATTTATACTAAGTAAATAATAGAGGACTTGAGTGGACTTGAAATGGCCTCTAATGATCATGAACCAATCACCTTTGAAGAGTAAATTCGAGTTGTAGCAATGAATTATGACCTCCCAAGCAACCACCATGAATCTCATAATCACATGACATCAATTAATAAGGTGATGGAGATATGTCCTCAAGGTGACAATAATATTTAATATGTGTTCTCAAGTCAACATGAAGAGTTTCAATATAATATGTGATGTGAGTATTGGGATATTTGTAATGAATTTTAGACTCTTTAAAGGTCTTTACATCTTATAGGGCTGCTTGAAGATGCTTGTAAAGTTGATCTATTTCTTTAAGAATAGTGCGGGAACTTCCAAGAGATCATTCAAAAATGAACACACTATTTCATGCAACCAATTGAAGTTAAATATTATGTTTTCCCTATGATTCAAGAGGTGATCATGTTTGAGGTGAGTCTTGAGTAATATGATGAGTATGTCTTCATAGGGATCATTGTTATTGTTGATAACTCATTCGAAGGTGTGGTAAAGGCATTATAAATCAAGAGGTTTAATCTACCAAACATAATTTATAATTGTAAACTTGATATACATCATTTCTCATCTCATGGAGGAAGAGTTTTTATAAATTTTCCTTTTGATCCAAGAGGAAAATGTCTTAATGTTAGTTGTTTTCAATAGTGTTCTTGTGTTTTGTTTTTTCCTAAATGATTTATATCACAAGTTTGTGTATTATTTTAGTGTGTTTTTCATGTTTTATTATGTTTCTTGGAGTTATTTCAATTGTCTCAATTATTTCAAGGCATTTAAAATTAGGTTTAAGTTCTAATTAAGTCTAAAATTGAGTGATGTGTGACTCCACAGTCAAATGTATGGACAAGACAATCGATATAAGGTGCATACCAAACATGAAATCCTAGGAGGTGATCAAATGTGTTATCCAAATTTGGATACCATACATGATTCTAATAAAAACTTTCTATTTAGCTCATATTTAACTTTTTTAATATCCTTGAAGGTGTTTGTCTAGCTTATATCTTGTCTTGTCATGGTATGGTTTGATGTTATCCTAGTAGTGTTAGAGGTTTCCTAGGGTGGTATATCCAAATATGAGGTCATGGTACATAAAATTAAAAACCAATTGTCATTTATTTTATCCTTCATAAGGTTTTTAGTAAAGTTTAATATCATTTTTGCATTATTAAGGTAATTACTCTTTTTGTCTTATATTAGTCTCACCTTTCCATGTCAAGTCCAAGTTGGTCTAAGGGTGTTAAAGGTAAAATAGGACTTATTATGCCATTTTACACATGTAATATATTATATTCCACTTATTTTGGTCCATACAATAAAAAAAAGGATGCATAACTCACTCTTCTAATGTTATATGTCATTTAAATTATTTTTTTACTTTTTTATAACATGTAAAAAGGAAAGATTAGAAGAAATGGTAGGTAAATAGTTTGAATAAGTTATTGTAATTTTTTCATACTCTTCAGGTCCTATTAATTATCATGACTGATTTATTGGTCCAAAAATGGTAGAAAACTCATCCATTCCTCCATCGAGCTCTTTGCAAGTTAAAGAGGGCAATTTTCTTAACAATGGTTAATGAAGGAGGATACATATCATTACCAATGCTAGTAGATGTTATAATGGGTTAATATTCCCTCTAAATACATGTAATGTTTTTTATAAATAACACTTATTCTTTATGAACAATCACTAAGAAGATTGGTTGCCTTTAAAACCTATTAAAACCCCATAAGCAGAGTTTTGATTGTCCAAATGCATTAGAAAGTTTTAAAATTAAAATTTAAGGTTGGGAGAGTCATAAAGGGACTTTAAAATCCTTATTAATCATCATCCATATCCACTTGGCATGTGGAAGAAGTCAAAGGACAAGAAACCTTCATTTTGATTAAGTTACATGATGGTGGCAATGGAGTTTTGATGAGTTCAAGGTTTCAAGAAACTAAGATCACATTTTAAAAGATCTCATACCACCTATATATATCTTAAATACTCCATAAAGTTATTCAAAAACTCCTTAATTCCTATAGGGCCTAAAACCCTTCACAAACATTATGTTTTTTTTAGAATATAAGTATTATATTAAGATTTTTTTGGGGGTATAGTGTGCTTTATTGAATGAATCCAATGGTTGGAATGGTTTAAAGGAATAATTTATGTCTTAATTAAAAAATAAATAGGTGTTTATACCTCATAAAATTTTAAAAATTTCCAAAACACATATATACAATCATGAAGAATTGAAAAAATGCAAGGTGGGATAGCACTAAAATGTGAATCTTGAGTTTTACTATATCAAACCTCATGAAAATTGACATGGAGGTATATGTTTATGTATTTTATTATTTATATGTGGTTTCATATATTTACACCCACTTATGAAATATTTAATGAAAAATCATAGATCTATCTCACCTACAGGGTAACAAACATGATCTTTTAGAAAGAATTATTGTTTGAGAGTTTGATGATGTGTTTTTGACTTTTTTCAACTCTCATAGGTTTGACCCATTGATACCTTTTCAATTATACTATGGAGAGATTTATTTGAGATATAAAACTCATTATGGACCCCAAATGCCATATCAAGGCCTCTTGAGGCATAAAAAGGCCAAAATGAGGAACTTGAGAAAGATAAGTTTGAAGAGACAAATTAAAAATGGAGACCCATGATGAGATGTTTGAAGATTCTATGAAGGCTATGAAAGTGAAAATCATTGATGAATAACCTCTTATTGAGTCTCAACAAATATCAGAATCAAACTAGTACCAAAAGCTTGCTAAGAATTCTCTTTTGTAAGTCTATTATCAGGTATAATTGAGCCTAATAATGACTTTAAATTATAATATAGTGATTTAAAAAGAATAAAAATACCTAAAACCATGCACATACTCTTAAAAGATGCACAAAATTTTGGAAATGGGCCATTTGAGGGGTACAAAGGATCGACTAAGGACAAATAATGATTAAATGAGATGATTAATGTTGGGATAGACCCTAAACATGGATTAGTTTGTATTGAAACCTCCCATAAATCAAAAATATGAATTTTATTATCCTTCAGCCTCCTTAGGCTTATACTTTCATCAACTAGGGATATAAAATTGGAACTTGACTAATTATAGTTTTGTTACATGGAATGACTTAAAACTTGACCAAAATACCATTTTTTATATCCCATAAAATATTTTTTAGGTTTTGGACTGGTAATATATGGCCTTGTATGGTCTCCAGTATTGTGGGTTAGTTTTAGGCCTAATTGAAAAAAAAGAAGGTTGAGAAAGTAAATCTATCTTGAGAACTAGATCATGGAATTTGGGTTGAATTTATAAGTGGATAATGGGTACTCAAATATAATTTTATTTTCCATATAATTTGTGTGTGTGTGTGTGTGTGTGTGTGTCTCAAACCAAGGATATGTACACTAAAATAGGGCTACAAATAATGGGCCTACCTAGAGAGAAAACATGAGAATGATGAATGAAATTATAGAATGAATTATGAAAAATGATTGGATTGGGCCCTTAAATAAATTTTAATTGTAATTAAATCATTTATATGCCATTAATATGACTTTCCAATCCATAATTACTTAAAATGGGTAGTTTCAAAGTAAATAGATGAGTCATAAAGGCAATGAAGTAACTCCATGCCATCTTGAGAGGAATATGATCAAACTAAGTAAACGCATGTTGAAGAGGGAGTTTAGAACTATTTATTAATATGCATTATTTATTTTAACTTGTCCTTTAGAGATGACATTTGTCGTATGCTTATCTAACTCATCTCTCCTCTCTCCTCCTCATTCTCCTCTATATGTATGGCCTTATTTGGATTGTAAATGGATCCTTCTATCAAAGTGATAAATTTACTCACCCAAGGTCTCTCCAAGAGTGCATTACCATAGAGGAAAACATGAAGGCATTGATTGCACAAACAATAAACTATCTATAATACAAATGAATATCATTACATATCTCCTCACCTTATTACCATAAACTGCATTCTAAGAGTGTCAATAAATAGGATAGGTGAGTGGAGGACAAACAAGTGGGTCTCCCTATAGGTGAGTGATGAGACCATTATCTCCTACTAAGGACTAAGTGGTGAGGTGGTTTTCCCCCACTAAGGATTCAATGTGACCCATTAAGAACCTATAACATGTGCACATATGATTAGTCGTATTCAATCCCTAATCAAGCTTAATTATACTACTCTAACACCCTTACTTAAGTAAAGATTTGGGAATGAATAGAAAAACCAAATTTGTCCCAGATGTAAGGATTGATAATGTACCCAAATACAAAATAGTATGAAATATGAATTCAAATGTCCCTATGGATGTAAAACCATCGTTTGAGAGCACATGGATGTCAAGTCACTATAACCAAAAAGTTGAAGTAGGAATGGTACTAAATATAAGGATCAATAAAAACAAACATTGTGCTCCAAAATAATGGGTAGAATGATGAAACCAAGGAATCATTACCTGAAACACCCTCCCTCAATGCTAAACTAAGATAATATGGTAATGAAAGTCTCAAAATAAATAGACTAAAAAAGGTGAAAAGTGAGCACAAATACTTGTAAAGATGTGACACTAGTGTCACTACACAAATAGTCACCAAGAATACCACTGAGAGATAACAATCCTCATATGGATTCCAGCAAACAAAGTTCCTTAATAAGATACCCATATATAAGGAGGAATCTATAAAACACTCAAAAAAGGTGCTAAGTGCAAAAAACACATAACTAATATACAAGGAGCTCAAAAAACAAAGGAGCATAAAAGGTAGTAGATGTGGGAAATGAAGATGAAGAATAAAGGAACTATGTTATTAGATTCCTCATCAAGAGTGCTTCCAATGTTGCCTAGAATATATCAAAGATCCACCCCAAATGATTAATAATGGTGGATGAGTATGCATACATATGAGTGGAGACAAAGTCCATACTATTAAAATGTAAGGCATCAACTGTATATGTGTCAGGTAGATCATTATTGACAAATTTAAGCTCAGGTATCTCAATCTTGAGTGAAGGTGCAAATGTCTCCACAAAGGAAAGAAAGGTGCTAAGAAAGGGGTGTTAAAGGAGACAACCTGTAGTATGTTGGACTCTACCAAAAAGACATCTATATAATAGAATGTGGGCCCATCCTATTACACTAAAAACACTAAAATTGTTACACTAGGTTGCACCATAATAGCTAATCTTTATAAGGTTAAAAAGTTCCAATAAAATCAAAATTAGATTGTCAACAAACATATACAAATATAAAATCTATCAAGGGGATATCCTTGGTGGTTATGGGATAGTCATGTAACTAAAGAAGTTAAAAAAGTGCCCAAAATAGAGCACATAAATGCATAAAGATAGACATGGTTGAGTCAGAAAAAACCCCATGTTATTTTACAACACAATGTAACTATAATAAAACAAACTACCAAAAAGGGAGCAAACTAACATTGGATTCAACTAAATAGTTCCCAAAGAATAGATACTATTAGTTTATCAAATAAGGCCATCACTTACAAATAATCTCAAATACAAATTCCAAAAAGAGAGCTCAAACACTAGGAGAATTAAAAGACAGGAGGAGTAGTAATCTCAAGCATTTGGATATCAGTTACCACTGAAAATGTGCCCACAAATGAGATCAATAAATGGCACAAGTTGGTACAAAGTGTAAAGAACATGTAAAAAAGATGTCAGTTGAAGCCAAAAATGCATCCAAAATAGTGAAAAATGCAATAGTGCAGTACAAAGAGTACCAAGAAGGAGAAGAGGATAAATTATCTTACTTATGAGGGGGTTTAGCCTCCTAATAGACCAGACCTTCCCCACTAGTCTTCAATAAATAAGAACAAAATGGGAGTAAGGTCACTTAAAAAATTGATAAAACAAGAGATTTTCCCTCCTTTACAAAGTGCTATCAATAATAGAAAATCCCTCCCACTATAATAATACTCCTCTTTTTAACTATAGTCCATCATTATGGAATAATAAGACACCACTTGGACCCGCACTAGATAAAAATTATGTCCTCTACATATAAAAAGGTTAAACCCAACCATAAAAAAATGTTTATGCCATAGTGATCAAAACCTCAGTTAGAAATAATATCCACCATTTCAAGAAACCCACCAAAAGGGTCTTTTATCACATATGTCCCCCACCTTTAATAAAAGCACTCACTTTTTTAAGAAAAGGAGAACCACTTAGCAAAAAAAAATCCTCCACTCATTAAGTAATGTTTTTAAATAAAATAATTAAACTCAACCTTTATTGATTGAAGGAGTTTAACATGTGAAAGAAATTTCTTTAACTGATGAGTAGATTTAGATGAAGGATGACAAGAGAGATAGTTTTCAATCCAAATGGAAATTAGGCATAGAGGAAGATGATGGGTTTGAAGAAAATGATGAGTGAAATGTCAAGGGCTGATTTGGGATGGTCAATCCCAATGTATGATGTATAATTTGATTTGAATTAAATGTTCTAGCCCACCAAGCCCATGCCCTTATGAAACCACTATTTGGCTGAGATTGTAGAAGGGTGACTATCAGTATAACACTCTATAACATGGAGCCAATGGTGAGCTAGGAAGGATAGTGAGTAAGTACAACTATCTTCAAAATTATAGAGAGTTGATAATGTAGAGGTAGATAGGAAGGTGAATGATAAGTAACTTCATGGATTTTTCAATGGAAACTTAGCAACTATTAAAAATCTTCAAACACTTTAGATCACTGCAATGCACCATGGGTAGATTAGGCAAGGTAAAATAGGACCAAGACTAACATATAAAGGATTGAAGGTTGATAGATCTAATCATTCCCCAAGTTATATATACTAAGTGGTGGAATGGCAAGGGGATATTGGTGGTGGTTTTTAATGGCTACACCATTAGGTGGAGGAATGTTGAGTGCATATAGAGAATAGAGAGTTGAGTCTTGATGAGGCCATGTGAATCAAAATCATAGTACATGAATAACTTGCATGTTTAAGAATGGATGTTGTAAACCAATTTTTTTTTGTTTAGTGGTATAAATGCTCAAATAAGGATAATTATGCTCACTCTACCTCTTGGGACAGTGTCTCTTAGGCTAGAAACACCACTGATAATGATGTTTTCTTGATGTACCTAAGCCCACAAGTGGTCCAATAGTGGTGTAGAACCTCGTAGATCATATGGTCTACAAATAAAAATTAAACAAGGCATATACAACATACCATAAATTGATAAAATAACCTATCAACATTCAAGTCTCACACTCCAATAAAAAGAGGGAAAAAATATCTTTACATCTTCAAGCATAACAAAAGGCTAGATCAAGTGTGAAAAGTCAAGGTATGGAGAAAGAGCCATGGAGAGTCCAATATAGGGAAGAAGACCTAGGCATATCAATGAGCTAGGGGAAAAAATCAATAATAAAAAAATTAATGCCATAGTACACAACAATTCTAAGCCAATGATAATACACGTTCCTAAAAAAATATCTAAGGTATTACCAACTATGCTAAAAAAGACATCATAATGAATGGTACAGTGTGTAAAAAATTAATTAGATCAAGCACTACCCACCTAAACCCCTTAATATTCCATATTATCTCTTGAATATAAAATATTAGAACATAGTTGTAATTCATACAGATTAAGGATTAGACATACTAAGTAATGACTCTTTGGAAACCACTTTGATACCATGTCGAAGTGTTTGATGCACTCACCTAGGGTCTCTCCAAGAGTGCATTACCAAAGAGTAAAAGATGAAGGAATTGATTACACAAATAAAAAACTATATATAATAAAAATTATAGTATTACATATCTCCTTACCTCATTTCCATGAAATTCACTCCAATATTGTCAATAAATAGGAGGAGAGGTGAGTAGAGGACAAACAAGTGGCCCTCTGACTAGGTAAGCGGTGATACCATTGTTTTGCACTAAGGATTGAGTGGTGAGGCCATTTTCCCCCATTAAGGAGTTAGTGTGTCCCACTAAGCTCTTGATTGAGAGGGAGGTGAATCAGTCTTCAAAACTTTTTTGTCAATTACACTTAAGCAATCATGAACCATTCAAACAAGCATATAGATGTAAGCATAAGCACCTATCCACATAAGCATGAAACATAAGAACAAATCACATATGTAGGAAACCCTCAAGGATAATAAAAAAAGTAATATATTAAAATTTACTATATTCCTATAATATAAAAACCAATTTTAGTGAATCACCAACTCCACATGGAACACCAACCCCAACTAGTCAATCACCCACTTGCAAGGAGGAACCAACCCCCTAGATGACTCAGCATAAAATAATCCACATAATATTTTTTATCACCTTCATAACACATTTTTTTTCACATAATAAACTATTATCACCTTCTTTATCTCTTCACACTCTTATCCCTCTCAAACTTCCTTCTAGGCCTCTTTGGTCAACTAGGTCTCTTCAAGGCTGATGAATTCATATGACATTGATATTCATATTCATAAACCCTATTATATATTAATTATAGTCCCTATAATTTCTTATAATTTTCCATAAAACCTTTTTCCACTCAAGGATATTTTATCTCATTTGCTCATTAATTTAATTCTCTAAAAATTAGGCAATTAGGAGTAAAAGGCCTTGTTCTTATAGAAGCCTCTTCCTCATACACCTTTTAGTAATCCACACACAATTTCACACTTATATTAGACACGTAATATGACATAGTACATGTTATATTAAATAATCAATCATTACATTGGGTTTTACATTACTCAAAATAGACCAAATTCTTCTTTATGTCTCATGCAAACCTAATTCCATTATGTCTACTTTAGGACATGTTACCTCATGACCCCTTGGAAAAATATACACATATATAAATGGAAAAAAAAATTATAAATATTTAAATATTACTTTTCCAACATCCTCTAATCACCATGGCACCTTTTAGGTCCAACCACCACTTGAAACACTCTATTAGTACTATTCACATTAGGCCTTTAAACACATAGAAATGTCTATCTGGAACAACTAAAGATAAAAAATCATTTATAAACACAACCATTAAAATAAATAACTTATAAATATCCTAAATAACCTCAAAAATATCACCATATTCATTATACACTTTAACTTATGGCATAGAGACTCAAAAATACCTTTGCAACTTACTCACTCACAACTGCTAGTTTTCTTCAAAGGCTAGTCATGGTGAATCAAACCTCCAACACATGTGTAGACACTTTTAATGAATTATTTTTCATGTAAAAAATCCTATATTATAATTATACCATTATAAAATATAAATATCATATGGTTAAATGGAAAATATTGGTCTTGTAGACCAATTTCATGACCTTATATCTCACTATTTCATCTGAACCAAATGGTTAACTTGTAAAGCAAATTTTTCACTATATTCACTAACCTCAAAAAATTATACCAAAAATTAAATTTTATTAAAATTCATGCAAAAAATTTGTGTATACTTTGTTTCATCACTCTATCATTAAAACACATTCCTAATCATATTCTCATTGTTTCCTAGGTTTTAAACTACTTACACCATTAGGCCTGTTGGGGATTGGCTAACTTGGATGACCAATTTATAAAAATTGAGAATATAACCTATCTATTAAAATTAATGGAAATGATACATTAGTATCTACCTTATTTATCCATCCATTTTTTTTACTATGTCTAATGCAAGTTCTGACTTCTACAACTTCTTTAGAAACAAGCATGTAACTCAACATTTTGTCTCTCCTCTCTCTAACCAATACCACCTAGAGGTAAATAAGATATTCCAATAAATATAAAATATATTACCTAAGAATAACAATACATTATGGTCACTTTTAATTAATATAATCAACATCAAGTCCTTATTAAGTTTCTAGGAGGGTTTAAACATGTTTTCATTCTTAACGACCATTCATAAAGCATAACCCCTAAATAATAAACATAATTCATAAAATTTTGATATATTACCCTTCCTCATATACTATTAACTTATTAGGTTACCATGTAAATTTTTGTTGATCTAATGAGCACAATAAAGTCCTTCTCAAGTTGAGAACCCTTCATTCTAAGCACTCAAGAGACTTCCAAACAACTTTTCATGCCTTGTCCTTCACACTATGATATCAAACTACATGAAAAAAATTGAAACAATATAACTCACCTCTAAAAATTCTTACATGACCTCAAACACCTTGAAATCTGATCATGACCCTTCATTAGGCCACACTCTCTCTCTCTCTCTCTCTCTCTCTCTCTTTGCTCTCTAGACCTTGACCTGTAAACCATATTAGGCCTTAAAACTGATCTTCAATCCTCTTTCCATGCACTA